>QODF01000200.1:763691-831943 GCA_024372805.1 Oostethus manadensis | reverse complement strand
TATATATATATATATATATATATATATGTATGTATGTATATATATATGTATGTATGTATGTATATATATATATATATATACATATGTATATACATATATATATATATACATATGTATATACATATATATACATATATATATATGTGTGCGTGTGTATGTTTATATATGTATATATAGTTTTTATTGTTTTAGCCATCCATCCATTTTCTATGCCGCTTATCCTCACTAGGGTTGAGGGGCTATGCTGGAGCCTATCCCAGCTGACTTGGGGCGAGAGGCATGGTACACCCTGGACTGGTCGCCAGCCCATCATAGGGCACATATAGACAAACAAGCATTCACACTCAGATTCATACCTATAGACAATTTAGAGTCACCAATAAACCCAACATGCATGTGTATATTTGGAATTTGTGAGGAAACCGAAGTACCCGGAAAAACCCCACACACACGCAGGGAGAACATGCAAACTCCACACAGAGATGCCCAATGAAGGTTCGAACTCTGGTCTTCCAGATCACCTGACTGTGTGGCCAACATGCTAACCAGTGGGACAGCTTTTGTTCCATTGTTAATTTATTGTATTGTCATTAGCACCAACAGTTCAGCTTCTTCTCTTTACAGTTTGCCTTTTTTTTTTAGTTTAATTCTATTTTTACAATGTGCTGCGAGTTAATAAAAAACACGCTTCTGGCTGCAAACGGCCCTTAGGCCACACTTTGGACATTCCTGAGTGTACCTAATGAATGTGCCATATCTGCTGCTTAAGACGGATTATTAAAATAATTTAAAAACTACAGCAACTACGTGATATCGATTGTATTTGACATTTGCCCCAAAAGAGATGTACGCAGGACTGAGTGCGGCGGGCCATAAGCCCCTACATTTCCCCTCGAGTCCAACTTTGAGAGACCAGTTCCACGCTCCTGCACACCTGAAATGACGAAAAAGAATATTCTCTTTTTCTCTGCACGAAGAAACATCAATGCCTTTTGTCTCCGCGTTTATTTTTAGAGCCACCTACTGAAATGTGTAGCGCTGGTACGAGAAGAGAGCAGAACAAGTGTGTGTTTGTGTGTGAGACTCCAGCTGGGTTAGTGTGCTAGAAAAACATCGTAGAGCGCTACCTGTGTGTGTTGGAGTGCGTTCACGTCCCGTTGGCGTCAGACAGTACGACGAGCACAAAGAGATCTGTTTTGACGAAATTCCACTACCCTTAGTCCTTCAGACCCGTGACATTTAATCTCTCCGAGACCTCATTTACTGTGTTGACTGGGTAACAACATTCCTCAGATAAACAACAAGCCTCGCTCCACGAGCTCTTGGCAGCCGAGGCCCGCTGTGCACCAACCCGCCGCGCAGGCAGCACCCCGACCACGCCAGCCAGGAAGAAGCGAAATGTTCTTTTGCGTATTTTCACGTCTTGCGTCAACAAGTCTGCCGTCGGGTTGTCGGTATAGAAAGAGGTCTGGTTGTGTAGGCGCGGGAAGCCGCTTGGGGGTTTGACTCCAATGATATTTGCTATGCAAATCTAAAGGGACACGGTGTGTACCTTCCTCCTCCCTGGCAGGTGCGCCATTGCCTGGACGCAAGGCCAAGGCAGCGTGGAATGTTTGTAGCGCTCCTTGACACGGCGCCATCATCTCAACCCACAAATATTCGAGGCGGAATACTTTAACGCATTGTCATACTTTTAACCTTTCAATGCGGCATCTGAACTTACGCACGCCATGGACGATTCCCAGAACGCAACAACAACCCACGTGCTCTATGGCTGCTTCTGCAACACAGCACATCCCCGCTATTTGCAAGGTTGCCGTCTGAGAACCCTCATGAACAGCAAAAAAACCAAACACAAGTGACAAAAACGACGCTCTAAGCCTGATTATATGCCTCGCCAACACCTTAGGGCATTTGGAATTGTAAAATCTATCAACACTAATGAAAGATGAGGGGTAGAACCAGTGACGATTGCGCTAAGATTGCAAGGGAGTCCCCTCAAATGTCTGAAAAGAACTGGTAAATATGGACTGCGGTGTGAATTTTATTTACTAAATATGTGCTAGAATACCATCAGCTACAGATCCCACGTTCAGTGTAGAGCGGGTTGGATAATTGCTGGCCTTTACCCACGCTGGGCTTCCGCACGATGATTGGATGATGTGACTCAGGCGAGCAAAACTTTGGGAACCACTACCTTCTGAGATGTTCGGTGACCTGTGCTGGTTAACTATTGTTTTCGCCAGCATGCTACAGTAAGGGCCGCACGGTGGCTGAGTGGTTAGCACATTGGCCACACAGTCAGGAGATCTGGAAGACCTGGGTTCAAATCTCCGTTGGGCATCTCTGTGTGGAGTTTGCATGTTCTCCCCGTGCGTGTGTGGGTTTTCTCCGGGTACTCCGGTTTCCTCCCACATTCCAAAAACATGCATGTTAGGTTAATTGGCGATTCTAAAATTGTCCATCGATATGAATGTGAGTGTGAATGGTTGTTTGTCTATATGTGCCCTGCGATTGACTGGCGACCAGTCCAGGGTGTACCCCGCCTCTCGCCCAAAGCCAGCTGGGATAGGCTCCAGCATCCCCATGACCCTAATGAGGATAAGCGGCATAGAAAATGAATGAATGAATGCTACAGTAAGTTTGAATGCTTATGTTTTGTTGCTGGAACCAGAAATGTGTGTAAAGGAGACAGGCAGAAACACTGACAGATTGTTACACGGCAAGCGGAGATGTGTATGCATGGATGTGTGTGCACCGCAGCCCCTCCCGTCACATTTACGTACCTCTGAAATGACGACGGTTTTCTCTTTAAGTCGTAAAATTTGGAGCTCTTGCACCCTTGTCTCGCTACGGCCCCTCGCCTTTCTCTTTTGTGGGGTCCATGCGTTTTGTTGCATCGTGCATCTGTCTCTGGTAGAGCCAAACTGATATAAACAAACTTTGGATGCAAACAAAATGTGGTTGCAAAACCAGCAAGGCAAGGCAAAACTATAGCAAAAATGTTGAACGTTAACCAAAATACGCACTAAAAACCGAGCTACCACTGCCATTGAAAATAAACCGGCTTTGTTGCTTATGTAATAATGGTATTCATCCCCAATTCTGTATATTATTAGCGGGTTGTATCATTGGGACATGATAGCAGTGGTATTAAATAGGGGTAATTATCGGATTGATAACTGATAAAGGTAATTATGGCGTTATAATCTGATAACATTAAAAATAGCGCAGGTACCCAATTGTTAAAAAAATGCTCCAAAGAGGTGAGATTCCCCGCACTCTGCGGGTAAGCAGATCAAGAGCCCTTTTTTTCTCCTGCCTGTGACGTTAACGGCCTGTTGTAACATTCCCTGAGCTCACTTGTAAACAAACATTCCCTTTCAGAGGAAGACATTTCCCGTGCCAGTTGCACAAAACGTCCCTTTTTTCAGCCACCTGAAACGTCTGGGGCTGGTTGTACTGCCATGTTGGAAAATTGCAAAACGTTTGCCAGAGAGCTCAGCGATGCCACTCCAGCTGCTCGGACCGTGTGCCTGAATACAGTACACCCTGCTGGACCGTGCCAGGTGGCTCCTCCCGCTCTGTATACCGGTCCTCCACAGCTCCCTAGCGGCACACCGGCTGCTTGACACATGTGTCCAAATATAGTACACTTTGCTGGGCCACAGCAGGTGGCTCCCGCTGCTCTGTACGCTAGTTCTCCTGATATTAGTGATGCGGCACTAGTAATGTCATGATATTTGATTAGGATTAATCAATGGGGCACATTCTAATTTGTTCCAGTCCTCCTCTCCTCAAGGTGTGCACATTTGCAAATTTTGGTGCAAATTTGAAAAGTAAAGATAAAAAAGCTTGAGAAGCGGACTTTACTGCAAAAATACAAACATATCATGCATCTCTAGTATTAAGAGTTGGATTGGGTTGCTTAAGTCCCCACTGAGGCCCCAGGGAGGAAATGCACACTGATATGTTGCAAGGCTGACAATTTCATAACATTTACATTATGCTGCAGTGGTTTTTCTATATACTGTATCTATACATATATTGCAATTATAGGTAAATGTTACATCACCGTATTTCAGTGCTTCTCAAGTAGCGGGGCGGGCCCCCCTGGGGGTCTGCGGTGAACTATCTGGGGCTTGGAGTATTTTCATTGTTAGTGCAGACCTGCCAACATGTACACATGTATTGTACTTATCATGCAACTTCATGCACGCGTGTCCGCATCACAGCTCTCTATTTTGTTGCATTTTCCTGGCTCCGCTTTCGAGTTCAATCTGTACAGTAGAGATAAATAAATGGATACGATCACTTTTGAATAGTGTTTCAAATGGGGGGGTGGCGACGTTGGGCAGGACAACAAATAATTGAGGACCCCTGCTGTATTCATTCATTCATTTTCTGTACCGCTTATCCTCATTAGGGTCACGGGGATGCTGGAGCCTATCCCAGCTGGCTTTGGGCGAGAGGCGGGGTACACCCTGGACTGGTCGCCAGTCCCTGCTGTATTGAGGACCACCACAAACCACCAAAGGCTGTATCGAGGTACACAGACTGGTACGTATAGGTATAGATTATGTGCATATTCATGAAGTGTGTTTTGCAGACGTCCTTTGGTTTGTTTATCTTCTGTTTGCCAAAGGGCGCCGGTGTCCCCGCTGCTCGAGACGATCCCGATCCGCACCGCGTCGCCGTCGGATGACGCAGACCAGGCGGATCCGGTCCGGGTTTTGTCGGCGGCCGGCGCGTGTCCCAGCTGGGGTGAGTGGCAGGAGTTGTTTACTGGCTCGCGCAAGCAAAGACACGACAACCCGACGGCGGACGAGCGAGCTCCACTCGGAGCTTTGTACGCAGCCTTTTCAGTTGTGCTCCTCAGCGCCGGAGACGGAATAGCCTTTTAAGGCGCGCGTGTGTTTTTCGTCTTCACATTCACACCGAAACCGGGTTTGTTTTGGATTAGCTAGCTAGCTAGCTTTAGCCCCCCCCTTCCCCCTCCTCCTTCTTCTTCTTCGTCTTCTTCAAAAATCTGAGGGAGAAGAAACAAGACGGTTGTTCGTCCCAATACAACTTGTTTATGTTTTGGGAGGGAAGAGGAGACACTCGTCCTCCAAGTTGGTCCCCGCCCTTTTTGATACTTCCCACCGTCCGCCCGGAGCTTGTATGCGGGCCGGGTTCGGCGGCGTGGCGCTGCCTCGGAAAGGGTGAAGGAGTCCACGGGAGCTACAGACCAGCGGGATCCCGCCGCCAGCACGAGAGGAGGAGAAGCCCCATGGATGCCGACGGTCGCCTTCCCTTATGGAACAAGACTAATCTCACCCCAGCGCGTGTCTCCGCCATGGAGGACCGCCTCGTTTAGTGGTCCGCGTTTTCCCTTCGAGGCAAAAACCCCAAGAGCTTGCCCGGGGAGGTCGTCCTACCGCCGAGCCCCGTTGACGGGGTGTAGCTTTGATTTCAAGCAGCCCCGCCGTCGAAGCAAACAATTTTTCTCCCACCATCGGAGGTGTTTCCCCCTCCCTCCCTCCCTCCCTCCCAAAATGAGGCTCAAACTGGGAGTACAACTTGTGCTTTTTCTGCTCGTTTGTAGCCACACGATAAGCCACCGTGGACTCACCAGGGGAGAAAGTAAGTACACGTTTTACTTACTTTTTGCGTATAAATGCACACATCTGTGTTTTTAACCCCCGGTGGGTGTTGCATCAATAAAGCAGTCGATGCAGCCCATTCGCCCTGATGTTGTTAAGGACGCCGTGTGTTTGTGCCTCTAGTGATCATGGCTACCCGCCATTAATTACAACCCCTGCGTAAAGTTTTGCAGGAGAATACCCCCCCCCCGCCATCCGCCAATGCCGTCTGCTTACGCCCCCCCCCCCTTACGGAGACTCATCGCCGGGGACAGATTAGCCTGGATGGGGTGCGGCGGAAGGCGCTCGTGCACGGCTAGCTAGATAGCTAACTAGCTAAGGCCTCCCACAACGTAAACAACACATCAGGATGCAAGAGGAGAAGGGGGATTAGCCACATTAGCATGGTCAAACACATTTGACTGACTTGCCGCCCCCCCCCCCCAGTAAAGGAGGCGTCGTTTTTATCAATGGGTTGTAAGGGGAGGGGTTGATCGTGGCATCAGGACGTCTTGATATGAAATGGTGCATTCTTAACCATTCCCTTTGTAAACAGCTTGCATATCATGTCAGTGGCTCACGTGCTCTACTCACTAGGTGTTTACATTTGGCATTTTGGAAATGTTCCTGTGTATTACGGCTAGGTGCCGTTTTTAAAAAGTTCAAAAACTTGAACAATATATATCTTCACTAGAATTTACTAATTTACCCTGCAGGCTTTATGTGGATCGATCCATCCATCCATCAATCTTCTATGACGCTCATCCTCATTAGAATTACGGGGGTATGCTGGAGCCTATCCCAGCTGATTTCAGGGGCCTGGTTGGCTTTATGTGGATGTTTTTTTAAATGTTGTCAATGCAGGGCGAGTGTTAATGGAAGAAAAGTTTGATGTTGTCTTCTCACATGGATTAGAGCACTATTTCTCCTGCATTTTAATCACAACAGACCACATGGAAAATAGATGGATATCATTTCTTACAACAACTGCCAAACTAAAACTCAACGTACATTTTAAGGTGGGGAAAGGGGTTGTCAAAGACTGAGGCGCAGCAGCTTGAAAAAAAAAGTCATTTTCAACCTGCTAAGTAAGATATCTTAGGTCTCTGGGAAATCTGTTTTATTATTTCCAAATTCCGCTTTTTCCTTTTTCATTTTTTAGAATTGTGATGTTTCCCTTTTACGCTTATTTTACCAGCGTAGAGTGTGTGCTTTTTGAGTTGGTGAATAAATTGTACATGAATCAAATGAAAAAATCCTTACACTTACTGATTTAATACAGTTTTGCCCAATTTTTCAGAAACTAATGTAGCCCGGTTAGCTTTTCTAATGGGATGTCAGCCTCTGCATACACATAGCAATGTTTGTAAATCCCCCACAAACTCTAATGCTGTGCTTATGGTAAAGGAATGAGTAAGCCCCTATTCAATTCCAATTGTGTTTTTTTGTAAGATTGTTTTATATGACACCCTTATTTTGTTTACACAATTAGACAGTATGTGTCGAAGATCACTCTTATTCTGACAGCTGGAAGTGTGTTGAGAATGTCTTTTGCCAGCAGCAAGGAAGGAAATTCCCCTTTTGTCTTGTTTTGCTTACAACAGGCGTAAAACGTTTAAGACGGTGTAAACACTCACCCTGCCTGAGTGGGACATGCACAGCCGCACTAGCATTCTTTGCTAAACTAAGTACACCATGCTAACTTCCATTCGTGATCCATAAGAAGTGAGTTTAAAATACTAACTGTTGTTAGTATTTTAGTTCGCCATTTCGACATGTTCAATTCGGGAGGACTTGTGCTCAGATTCTGCCACGATTTAGCCGTACGTCGAGGAAATACTTCCCCACACTAACGTTCCACCTCTGCGAGATTCCTCATTTACCGGTAGATGTCGTTGATGCGGAAAATATAGGACCCTGATAACTTTAATTATTTTCAGAGGCACAGTGAATAGATTTTTAGTTCCTTCAGTGAGAGTGTAAACAAAAGTCTGGGGTGAGCAGAAGATAAAATATGCTTCAGAAAGTCTGTTTTCTTCAGCCATACAGTGTCCAAAAATGGCACGCTTGCTCACTCAACAGTACATTCATGCGCGTAGTAAAAAATATGTAAAACAAAAAAAGCAAACAAAAGTCAATTAATTAATGTGATCGCTCCTCCCGTGAGCATATGAATCCGGGGCAGCAAAGCAAACTTGCCCTGACCGGCGAGGCTCTCAGGGGCCAGGGGAGAGCAAGGAGGAAGTGTCGACTGTGGCGCGAATCCTTGAGTCAAATGACAGTGTTTGTTTGTGACGCTCCTCAAGTAAAGAAAACTTAGAAAGTAGATTTTTTGTTTGTTTGTCCAGCCTCCTCTCCTTTCTGATAATGTTGTATTAGTAATACAAAAATGTTGCACAAGGATAGTCGGCGAGTACTTCAATACATATCCCAATTATGTACGCGTGTGTGCGTGATCATTAGACTCTGGCCCGCATTGGTTCAAATGGCCCCGCTTCCTCCACCAGACGGGTTCAAAGCAAGTAAACCTTGTGGACACTTTACCTAGGTCATGTATGCAGACAGGACCCCCACCCCCTACCCACAGTCTCGAAAGGGGTCTTATGAGAGTGGGCTCCTAGAACCCCTCCTTCCTCATTCTTTCTTTCCCTCTCTCTGTCTCTGTGTCCCTCTAGGGGAGTGCGGGGTACATGCCATTGGCTGCTTCTGGTGCCGTATTTACTCAGTTCTCTGCTTAGTGACCATATTTGGCACTCTTGAGATGTTTACACTGAAGAGAGGGTGCGGGTCAACAACCAAAATACCCAGAATAACCAATTCTAAGAATACTTAGTTGTGAATGGATGCAATATCTCCATGTCAGTCATGGCAAAGCAGGGGGTGAGGTGGGCGGGGGTCAGGATTGATATATTTACCCCACTGTGGTTGCGATGAGCTGACTGCGGTCTAGATAATGTTGGAAAGGCTTTTTTGGCAGGCTGTTTTTAAAAGATTTGGACGCGGTTATTTGCCGTAGTTATCAGCAAACGGGTGTCTGAAGTAACTGCTGAGCTGTCTCCTGGACAAACTTGTGAAAAACAAGTTGTGCAACCAGGGGCCTGGCCTCCTTCTTGTTCCCCTCAGCCTTGTACACACAGCACTGTTGGACGGGGTCAGCGTGTATGCACGCTCTCATGTACGTTTTCCACAGCCTGACTTTTTGGCCCTGAGCTGTTCTCTCTGATAATACGAATGAATTAAATGTCCGTACATTAACATCATAGGTGTCAGTATTACAATATAATGCATACTTGTGTTTATGGCATAGAATCATCACAACAGCGTCAGATATTGATGAGGTAACTTCAGTTTTTAACCTTTTTTCCAGTAAAAATTGGAAGAAAACCCAAACACAAATATAAATCACTTCATTGATCATTTTTCTACTATCTTTTTTAGGCAAAAAACATTTTCTTATTAATTTTATGGCAAATATACTGGGTTTTTTTCTCGCACATATGTGTCTTTATTTTAAGAGTTGTTTATCTTAAGGCCACACGGTGGTCGAGTGGGTAGCACATTGGCCTCACAGTCAGGAGGTTCAGGGTTCGAATCTCCTTTGGGCATCTCTGTGTGGAGTTTGCATGTTCTCCCCGTGTGTGCGTGGGTTTTCTCCGGGTGCTCCGGTTTCCTCCCACATTCCAAAAACATGCATGTTAGGTTAATTGACGACTCTAAATTGTCCATTAGAGTGTGAAGGGTTGTATGTTTTTGTCTATATGTGCCCTGCGATTGACTGGTGACCAGTCCAGGGTGTACCCCGCCTCTCGTCCAAAGCCAGCTGTGATAGGCTCCAGCATACCCGCGACCCCAATGAGGATAAGCAGCATAGAAAATGAATGAATGCATGTTTAGCTTAATTATATTTAGTTTAATAGTTTAGTTTATAGCATTTATAATGGATGCTGTGTGACATACGAAAAAAACAATGTTCTTCTTTAAAGCTGAGAAAGCTGATTATTACGGTCATTGTTGATATTGTAATGTATCAATTATATGTAATCAAAAAATTGATGAAAAATTGATGATCCAATTAATTGACAACAATTGATTGCTTGATGAATAATTTTCACAATTTAAAAATCTAAATATCTGCCGATTTCAGCCTCTAAAATGTGAATTTATAACATTTTCTTAGTCGTGCATGAAAGCAGACCTATTATCTTTGTGTTTCAGGCAAAACAAGATATCCCTACACATCAGCTTTGACTTTGGAAAACAGGGGCGGACATTTTTTGACATTTTTCTGATATGTTGCTGAACAAACCACTAACATATTGATTATCATATTGATTTGGTCTGTCTAGGCCTAACTGATTATTCTCTTACAGTCGTCCCTCGCATTATCACGGTCCAAATATTGCCCCCTCCCTATATTGTTTTTTTTCAAATAATAATTAATAAATGATTATGTATCGTGGTCGACTATGTCCTATTATTAGTCAAAGATTTTGCGAAAGACAAGTTATATGTAGTATTATGGTTACTAGGGATCTGTAATGTTACAGGACATGATGTTAGATTACATTACCTTTCACATTGCTTGGAGACTGGCTACTGAGCCAGCAGAGCCGAGCAGACATGCCATGGCATCAAATGAAAAAGGTTATCCTCTCATTCTGTGTGGAAGTGGTAAGGTTTTGAATTTCTTGTTGTTGTTTTTTGTTCTAGTTAGATCACTAGCTTGCTATGCTATCGATGGCCGTCTGTTGTCTCTGCAGTTTTTTCTCGTAGCCTGTTCATTGTGACGTAAACAAAGAGTATTAGGAGTGTAAAACTGCCTTTTGGGGTGTTATTTAATGTCTACAGGGCTGTAATAATGTAAAAACCCACATTTAGAAAGTCATAAACAGACTTTCTACCCCAAGTATGACAATATTTGGTGTTCACCTTTGCGAAAAATTCACTTGTCGAGTCTGGAACCAATCAACCCTGATGACCAAGAGACGATTGTAGTCCAAGCAACCAGATTTATATTAATTGAAAGTAATCATTATTTGCAGCCGTTGCATCAGTATTGGTTATTTGGATCACACGGATGATCAATTGTTATCATTGTCATTGGTAACAATATTGCGATAATACAAAGTTAGTTACTATACAATTCGCATTCTTTTTTTCTATCATATACGGTATTATTACAGTGTTTGGGCTGCTTCACAAACAGTTTTGGCCACAAAAAAGAGATGTAGAACGCTCAGAACCTCCCATGCCACTCCCATGCCGCGATGATAAAACACTGCGGCTTTGCTATCATGCTACCATACAGGGTTTTTGTTATGAATGTTCTTCTTCTCGGCTTTTTCACAAAGAAGGAAGCTCAGTGTTTGTTTGACTGAAGAAGGAAGCTTTGTGTGCAGGCTTCAAGGGAATGAGATCAGTCTTCATCTGCATATCATACTTGAAAACAAACAGATTTAAGGAAGATGCAGATCTTCATGTGTGTTTGTAGGCACTGTAAAGTAAAGTGGCATTTTCTGACGTTGGGGAATGTGTTTGAAGTGGCGCACCATACCTTTGCTATTGTCAGTGTGTATCTGTGTGTGTGCGTGTGTGTTTGTGTTGTGTGCACACCCATCAGTATGCACCCCAGTCACCCAGTGCTGTGTGCAGGATCTCTCATCTCCCAAGCAGCCCACTTCCATGCAATGTATGTTTACATTTTATGTGTGTGGTACATTTGTATGTATGTATGTACGTGTGTGTGTTTTGGGGAGAGATGGTTATGGATGAGAACACCGTGTACCCCCGAGCAGCACTGCAGCCAAGCTCGTAGGAGCTGCTGATAATGAAAATAGCTGGCCTACCTTAAAGGTCAGAATGTTTCAATTGAGCGTGGGACGACTTTGTCGTTTAGCGTCTTTACTTTAATCAAAACGCAGGGTTTCTATGACTTTCTCACTGACTAATACATAACTGACAGTTACATGCTGTATGCTAGGAATGTATATGATCAAAGTCCAAACTGTTTATTTGAACCAACTCAACAAGTCCTGCTCTAACCACCGTGTTCTTTTAAGACCTGAAAAGTGCTCGTTTGAGCTTTTTTTCTAAAAATATATTAACGAGTCATGCTTGAATACAGCCTAGTAGTAAAAAGACAAAAATGCTTAAGCAAATGCCTAAAATAAGCATTTTAAGATTAAAAAATAAACAAACGAAGACGTTGATGAAATGTGGTAATCCACATGGGTCACTAGGTGTCAGTAATGTTCAATGAGAAAAAAGCGCCAGCTTGATTGCAGGAACAGGCTTTTGTTTTAGATTTGAATGATCTCACAACAGGCATAATAATAGTAACATAATAATAATGATAATCGTAATCATACCGGGGCTACTGTACTGGCTGTAATCCAGCTAAAACTCAACTTTGAAACGACATCACTTTCTGATTCTAGTCTAATTTATGTCTTAAATGTCTTATTTTTCTCTTATGTCTACTATATTGGGTAATAGGAGTGTAAAGATAACTCTAGGGGTGTTATTTCACATATAATTCTATTAAAAAACATTTTTTAGAAGGTTGTAACAAAGTTTCTATTCCCTAACTATGAAAGTGTAAAAAAAAAAAAAGGAATTCTACTTTGAGGAAATTAATTTACCACAGGGGCCGCACGGTGGCTGAGTGGTTAGCACATTGGCCACACAGTCAGGAGATCTTGACGACCTGGGTTCAAATCTCCGTTGGGCATCTCTGTGTGGAGTTTGCATGTTCTCCCCGTAGGTGAGTGGGTTTTCTCCGGGTACTCTGGTTTCCTCCCACATTCCAAAAACATGCATGTTAGGTTAATTGGGGACTCTAAATTGTCCATAGGTATGAATGTGAGTGTGATTGGTTGTTTGTCTATATGTGCCCTGCGATTGACTGGCGACCATTCCAGGGTGTACCCCGCCTCTCGCCCAAAGTCTGCTGGGATAGGCTCCAGCATCCCCGTGACCCTAATGAGGATAAGCGGTATAGAAAATGAATGAGGGTGAATTTACCACAGTCAGGTCTGGAACCAATTAACCACCACCCCCTGCTCGGCTAACTATCTGTTCAGCCTATCTGCTCTCATGTAAACAAAGCATCCCTTTTTATATACCGCTTGTCCTCATTAGGGTCACAGGTGAGTTGGCATCTATCCCAGCTGACATTGACATTAAATGAGGGGTGGGGTACACCCTAGACTGGTCACTCGTCAGTCACAGGGCATGCATGGACTAACAACCATTGACCAATCTTGGCTTGGATTTATCTGTGTGCAGTTTTCCTGTTCTTTGGGTACTCTGGTTTCTTTTACATTCCAAAAACATGGATGTTTGACCAAATTGTCCGTAGGTGTGAATGTGATTGATGGGTGGCCAGTCTATACCCTGCTTCTGGCCCCTAAGTCAGTTTGGATAGGCTCCAGCTCTCTCGTGACTCTGAAAGCCATTGTTGCATATTTATGTAATTCCGCCGCACCACCAGGTACAGATTTCCAATATATGTTTGGGTGGTCTGTGTTCACATAGCCACTTTGCCTCGGTCGCGATACAGGTGTTAGCTAGGAAAGTAATCAATACCTCTAACAGAAGTACGCTGTTGCGGGTTCTTACCTTAAGTACTTCCTCCACTGCTGTTATCTCACCAAGTACCTTTTTCAACTTGGACTAACTTGCCAATTATTTTTTTTATTTTGTGTGCACTTCCAGGCAGACATTGCCAGTGGCAACACAAGCACGGGATTCAAACACTACCTGATTTGTAGTTTTAGCCGGAAAGAAAATATTACCTAATAAACACAATACATACTCTATTTGTTTACTATGTTTGTATACTTACCTGTTGTTTTAATTATACATTAAATTAATTCAGCCTATAGCACATTAATAGTCAGATATATGTATCTCCTGATTGTTTTGTACACTTGCATTTTTAGCAAAATGAGCAAAAGTATGACTATATAATTCCATCTTTTTGGACCACCCATCAAAATTCCAGAAGTTGGGAAGGGGAAAGTTTTGAAATGGATTTGTAATTTGTCCCCAGCCTACCAGTCTTTCCTTTGGAGCGCTTGGATGAAAGGTTTCCCAAGTGTCCGGCTCAGCATCACTTCATTAAGGGAAAGAAGTGAGCAGTTAGAACACGATGACGTATCTGTACAGCGAACGCGTTTGTTTTAATTCAGAGCTTATCTGATGCCATCGGGCCCCGACTCCCATTCCTCAATGGAGAGCTATGGCCTGTTTATGTAAACCTCCGCTCACTGCACAGAAATGTGGTTTCGGCGCGGGGAGGGCCGTGGGGGTGCACACAGACACACACAGGCAGAAGAGAACGCACCGCTACGCCATTCCGGAACAATTTGATTTGATAGTCAATTTTACTGTTGACTTTTTTAACCTTTGAAGAATGTCCGCCGTAAAATCCAAGTAAAGTTCTCCTTGCTATGCGGAGATCAGTTCAAGACCTGACACTAAGATGGGCTGTGTCCATATTAGAATAGTTCTAAAGGAATGGTGCACAACATCATAAAGGGATCATGTAGATTTAGAAATATAAAATATAAGAAAACTCAACAATCAAAATAAAAATGGATGAAAGCCATGTCAACAAACTCTACTGTAGGTAGAAAAATCCTTCAACCAATTCTACCATGAAGGAGCTTCAAATCAATGCATTTTGCCTCCATCCATCCATCCATCCATCCATCCATTTTCTTCCGCTTATCCGAGGTCGGGTCGCGGGGGCAGCAGCCTAAGCAGGGAAGCCCAGACGTCCCTCTCCTTGGCCACTTTGTCCAGCTCTTCCCAACGGATGCCGAGGCGTTCCCAGGCCAGCTGAAAGACATAGTTTCTCCAGCGTGTCCTGGGTCTTCGCCGAGGCCTCCTACCGGTTGGACGTGCCCATAACACCTCCCCAGGGAGATGTCCAGGAGGCATCCTAACCAGATGCCCGAGCCACCTCATCTGACTCCTCTCAATGCGGAGGAGCAGCGGTTCGACTCCCCCGGATGACAGTGCTTCTCACCATTTACACTTATTCTTACCAGCATAGTGTACTTTTGTGACAGTAAATGTCCGTTAATTAAATGCAAAAATTCTTAGATTTCTTGATGCAATACATCATCGGCCAATTTTGCCCAGTGTTTCACGAAAGGATGTAGCTTGGCTAACTTTTCTACTGGGATGTCACCTATGCACCTGCGGAGAACAGTTTTTATTTTGAAGGCCAGGTGTGTTATGTGTGTTGAGAATGTCTGCTGATGGTAAAACAAGCTGCGTGAATGAATAAACGTGCCACTTGTACTTATTTCACGCAGAACTTGCACAACACCAACGGGCTTAGTAAAAGGCCCGCTTACATTAAGCGGTAAACGCATTCATACAGCTTGAGCCCCACACACACAGCCGCGTTAGCGTGCTCTGCTAAACTAAACTGTCCAAGATAGCTTCCATTTAGTTCCTTTTTTTTGCTAACTTTCGCCAGTGTTTCAGGTTTCCGTTTTGATGTGTTGGGATGGGCAGGTTAGTGTTTGGGATGTTATTTCGCCACAGTTGAAGCAGTCTGCTGGGGAAATAGTTCCCCACACAATTGTTCCTTCTCCTCACAATGACAGCATTTCAATCTCAGATTATGTTTTTCTTTTAGACTCTGCGGCCAATTCTGTGGTTTCATTTGCGATTCTGTTGATGCGGAAATCATAGGGCCCTGCCGTAACAGTTGACTCTGCATTTTTTTGCCTGTACATTTCATACACAACCCGGTACTACCCCAGCTACATAGAATCTCACTGTCGGATGGTGACACACAAACACCAGATTGCAACAATTGCCATCATCTGATACTTTTTTAATTTGCAAAATTAAAAAGCAAAATTTTGGATCTCAATGGATCGTACGTAATGCTGCAGATGTTAGAGGACCGCCTTAGCTAAATGGTTGTCAGTGTAATTTTATGTAAAAACTGTGTCACTGAAGTGAATACCTGCGCAGGAATGTGTGTGTAACTGAACCACATGGCTTGAATGTGTGCTCAAACAAATTAGAGGAAGACTTTGAAAACACATTAGATCTAAACGGGGGGGAAAAATGATATTGAATATCTTTCCTGATAATAAGTAGCTGATGTATTCGTAACAAAATGATGCCACATTATTCGATAGAAATTAAAATGATCACCCTATAGAGGGGAAATCAAAGACACCCCAAAAATGATAGTGAAAAATGATGCAGCAGACTGGTCCATTTTGCCAAAATTTCATTGTAGCAACTCAAAATTATTCTCTTTGTGTGGCCCACACGTGCTTGTACGCATGCCTGACAACGCCGGGGCATGCTCCTAATGAGACGACGGATGGTGTCCTGGCAGATCTCCTCCCGGAGCTGGACCAGGGCATCACTGAGCTCCTGGACAGTCTGATGAGTAACCTGGTGGCGCCGGATGGACCTAAACATAATGTCCCAGAGGTGTTCTGTTGGGTTTAGGTCAGGTGAACATGGGGGCCAGTCAATGGTATTAATTCCTTCATCCCCCAGGAACTGCCTGCATACTTTAGCCACATGAGGTTGGGCATTGTCGTGGACCAGGAGAAACCCAGATCCCACTGCACTGCACCGGAGTCCAAGGTTTTCATCCCGATACTTAATAGCAGTCATGGTGCCATTATCTAACCTGTAGAGGTCAGTGCACCCTTCCAGGGATATGCTTCCCCAGACCATCACTGACTCACCACCAAACCGGTCAAGCTGAATGATGTTGCAGGCGGCATAATGTTCCCCATGGCATCTCCAGACCCTTTCACGTATGTCGCATGTGCTCTGGTTGAACTTGCTCTCATCGGTGATGAGCACTGGGTGCAAGGGGCGTAGTTGCCAATTCTGGTGGTCTATGACAAGTGCCAATCGAGCTCTACGGTGCTGGGCAGTGAGCACAGGGCCCACTACAGGACGTCGGGCCCTCAGGCCACCCTCATGGAGACATTTTGTAGAGCTGTGGCAGTGCTCACCCTGTTCCTCCTTGCACAAAGGAGCAGATACTGAGCCTGCTGAGGGTTTAAGGACCTTCTACGGCCCTGTACAGCTCTCCTTGAGTAACAACCTCATTCATTCATTTTCTATGCCGCTTATCCTCATTAGGGTCGCGGGTATGCTGGAGCCTATCCCAGCTGAGTAACAACTTGTCTCCTGGAATCTCATCCATGCTCTTGAGACTGTGCTGGGAGACACAGCAAACCTTCTTGCAACGATACGTATTGATGTGCCACCCTGAAGGAGTTTGACTACTTGTGCAACCTCTGTAGCGTCCAGGTGCCGCTCCATGCTATCAACAGAGATGTTGATCCAAGCCAAATGGAAAAACTACAGCAGTCAGTGAAAAAACAGCCAAAAGCGATGAGGAGTCAGTTGACTCAACCTGGAAAACCATTCCTGTTTTGGGGTTTGTCTCATTGTTGCCCCTCCGATGCACCTGTTGTTTATTTCATAAAAAGCAAATCAGCTGTAACTGATTAACAACCCCCTCTGCTACTTAACTGACCAAATCAATATCCCCGAAGTTTGACTCATAGCTTACTATACTCTGATTAAAAAGTGTTCTCTAATTTTTTTGAGCAGTGTATTTTGAGGACTGTCATATGACCGAGAAATGGTCCTTTGACACACAGCCCAATAACACACTCCAGTGCGCGCGCGTGCGCACACACACACACACGCACACACACGCAATCGTGTTTCCACATTATTTTGCCCACAATTCATTTCCTAATACCTTTACCCTGGACTCCCTACACAAAAAACGATCTGTTTATCTGTATTGCCTTGCTTTTTTGTGTCCTCAAAGGGAAGATGTGCATTCTGTCCTTCATTTTGATTAGTGATGGCACTGAGCAGCCAGGACACCCAGAAATGTTAAAAATCTAAATAAAAAGCAAAACACTTTTATGATAATTATAATGTAATCATAATATAAATAAATAATAATATTAGGGAGGTGTTTAGTTTTGGTTAGTTAGCTGTGCTAGTTTGTGGACTCAATAAAGAGTCATGTGGATACATTTAAAGGGAACAACAATGAACAAGTTAATATTTACAGTAGGTCTTGTTTGATATTCTGAGGTCCTGTGTGATCATTAATATTTCTCCATATCGTTTTCACGCCAGTGTTGGGAAGGGATCATAAAATAGAGCCGCAGGTTAAATATTGAATTTGCCTTGTCATCCTTCCTCCATTATAAACACGTTTCACCGCCACCCCTATGCCGCCTCTTCTCCCACTTCTTCTGTGGTTGGGGTAAGAGAGTTCACTCTTATCCACTGATTTGCTCTTCCACATCTCAGAGGCACAAACACACGCGTACATGCAGCTCTGCACGGGATGGGAGGAGCTCCCCTTTGGAACCTTTCAAAGGCGTGAATGCCACACGTTTGACACCTTGCAGGCACTCTTTCCCCTCCTAGTTTTGTTTTCTCCCTCTCTTGTTGCACCATCTGGGGCGGAGGTGATGCTTAACACGTACACCTGCACATGGCACACGCATGGGAGCGCTCGCCTATGCCTACTTTCTGATTATGCAGCGTGCCCAGTCTCTGCGTGTGTTTGTTAATGTGATCGCAGACGGCGTTTGTGTCCCCACGAAGTAACCTAAAATGGGTTGCCATGGTGACAGAAGCGGCCGTACTTGTCGTCGTCCCTTATGCTTATTGGCCGTTCCATCTGCTGAGATGAATGCTTTACTGTATGTACCGTGGCCTGGAGTTCATGCAGAAGTTGCAAGAAAGATGGACTTTACTTGATGTCTATTGCTGAGGTTTAGGGATGGCCCGATGCACATCATTTGGCTTCCAATCCGATTTTTTTAATAGTCTTGCAGATCCGATCTGACCAGGTACAGATCCTTTTTTAGTAAGCTTTTGTAACAAACATGAATTGGTGGAATTGAATATGGTTACGAAAACAACTCTTCAAAGCATTAAAAAGAATGCAACCAAAGTATTGCTGAATTTGCCTGTTTACAGTACCCGACATGACCAACAGTGACACTGTGAGTCAGTCCATAATCCAATAAAAACATAAAAGTCCATCCGATAAAAAGTAAAATTGGGGAAAAAAAAAAGAGCGTGGAAAATACTTTTAGGGTTGGACTAATCATTTGACAACATTATAGATCAATTTGTGGTGTGCCTCCTTTTTTTGTTTTAAACACTCTCTTCAACGCAATAGTAATTTATTGACGGTCCCCAGTATGAACAACCAGCGGTTAGAGCTGCATTTCCCGTGCGAGCTCCTCGCACCATGACAGAGGAGTCCGGGCACAGTGGGGGGGACTACTGCTGGAGCTACGGAGCCGAGCATTAGATCACCATAATTTAGGGACGCTCATGTTCCGCTGAAGATTTGTGGAAACACCAGCCATTTTGTGGGTCAAAAAAGGCCTGGATGGATCATTTTGTTAATGAAAACTCACACTCTTCGCGTTTTAGTCATCGAAGAGCCGTGTCACATCTCAACATTATCTTGATAAAGTCACTATTTGACTGCACCACATCAGATGCTGCATGCAGTGGCCACACTTTAAAATCTGCCTGCATTTCATTTTCCATGACAATTGACATGTTTATGATGCGCCTGGCAATCAAGTTACACAGTGGAAAACAAAGTGTTGGACAGTGTTGCGTTGTCTGCTGTGCTCAACCGCCGTGCATGCACCGTTGCGTCACCCGACAAGCCTCCACTTCTTGCTCAAAGTAACATCCCCGAAAAAGGAGAGACAAAGTTTCCCCCCCAGACTCTGTTGTGAGAACACACAGCGTTCCTTGTTCTTGTCACACGTACACATAAAAAAAAGACTTGTAGCATATTAGAAATATAAAAGAAAATCCTTCAACACAAACTTGCCTAACTGCACTATATCGACAAAAGTATGAGAATACCTGAATAAGTTAATGTGCTGTAAAATAAAAACGGCCGAGTGGCGGCATTTTCGTTTCCGGGATGCCGAGGACGGGAAGAGATGGTGCTGCTGGATGAGCGCTGGATTTGGAGTCTCTGCAATGGAATTAGCGGCATCTTGAAGCAGCGGGTGGGGGGACTTTAGGTGAACCTCAGAAGGTTGAAAAACCTACGTACATTGCACTTACAACTAGCCAGTAAGGACACCGTACCTGAGCAGCACGTGAAAAGTACAGCCTCCATACGATAACGTGGCATTGAAATAGTATGTTGCAAGCACGTACAACTCACCACGTGCGCAACGTACGATGCAGCCAATCATACGGCCCAAAAACAAGCACAGTGGTTTGTGCTTCCAGCTGCTGTAATGTTTAACCGCTTACCAATTGCGAAGAAAGCCAATAAGGACAAGCGAATAAAGGGGAAGCTGTCATGATTTACGCGGCGCGGCATGGTGTAACGACCCCGAGGATGTAGAGAGCTGGACGTCAGGCAGGGAAGGTTAGCAGGAATCTTTAATAATAATACTGCGAAGCAGCGGCAGGAACAACAGAGCGTCACGTCGCACGGAGGAAAACCAAACACAACAATGAACCGACAAACTAATGGTGCACACACCTGAACTTAAATAGCAAGACAGTAACGAGAGGCAGGTGTGTGTAATTAAACTAGCGGAGACAACTTAAAGGAGGGAAGAAAAAACATGAAACTAGAACTGTCACAAATGAAACACCGATCGTGACAGAAGCAAGATACATAACATGTATGACGATCCTGCATCCGGCAATTCTTATTTACTTACAGTTTAGCAGCCCCCATATTGAATGGTGTCTTACTGATAGATGAGTATGTAATCAGTGGAAGCCATTTTTACAATACCGCTGTGGCTACAGCCTCCACTCCAGAGACTGCTCTGTCACAGACATGGTGACAGGGGCTGATTTGCTGGCAGGGCGGCATCTCGGCTCTCAGCATGATGTCAGTATTCTATCCATGCCAGACCTAGCACGCTCATGGATATCCTGCACGGAAACCCCACCCAAGGGTCAGCAGATGAAATTCTTTTCAAAGAAAAAATTAGTGTTGGTTACTTTTTCGCCATTCTTCTCTTTTATCCTGTGGGAAAGTAATATCAAGAAAGTGTCTCACCGAGTGGGAACAAGTGATGTTGGTGGGGGTTAGCTCAGTGGTGGGTGGAGGTCTGAGCAATGGGAAAGGTAGCGGGACGGGGAGAGATATGGAAAAAGCTGTGTGTGTGTGTGTGGGGTGGTGGTTTTCCGGCTACAACCGATGAGAGTTGGTGGTCGACCAGCACAGCAAACGAGCCATTAGGCTGACCCGGCGCAGGGTCTCTAACTCTCCGCCTGCCACCCTCTTCTTGCCGACTCCCTCTTTTCCGGCGCGGTTTGTCAGTTTTCCCTGATGGCTCGGGTTTTCTTCTTTAGCCTTTCCCCCTCCTCCGCAACTTTCCAGCCCATTTCTTCTACCTGAGCTCAACATAACCTAGGTGGACGTAAACATGCACAATGGCTGCTTTCTCATTTTAGGGGTTTTATGACTTTTTAAACTTTGCTTTCTTTTCAATCCTAAATCAGTCAAAACAAACCACATGGGGAAAAAAGACTTTGGCCAATTAGACAAAAACAAGGTCCAATTATTGTTGACTTATTACCATTATAACGCACTACCTGGTCGCTAATAGGTTTGTTGGAGCTGTTTTAGATGGCTTTGCGCCTACAACTTTGGTTTGAACCCCACGGAGACCCCCACCATGAGGTGGTCAGGGGTTTTTGGTGGTTTGAAAAAAATTAGCGTCCACGCGGTTCCAGATTAGTAAATAGCTGCATCCAGATGGGAAACGAGCACTGGGTGAAACGATGTAATGCATAAGACACACCTACGTGTGGCGGTGTAAACATACAAGCAGACCACGGGACGCACCAAACTATGGAAGACGAAAGAAGACGAAGTGGAATTACTTCTGCGAGTCTTTTTGGAGTACAAGACAACAAAATATCAGGAGAATGTCAACTGGTCGTGCATGTAGAAAAATTCAGATGTCTGCCTGTCCTATTGCTTTTAAATACGGTGTACTCGCATTATTATGCCATATATTATCATTCAATTCATAAAAATGGCTTCAATATAATGTTATTGATGATGATGATGATAATCTCGTTTATCTGCATAATCGTCCAGCAAAATTTGTTTTCATGGCGGACTCCTTTGTCTCGTTTTCGTATCAGTGTTTCCTTTGGAAGCAGAGGAGTAGCGCGGTGAGCATGCTGGAAATATTTCAACTCCTCAGCGGATTGGAAAGAAGCCTCTGTTAAAATGCAGAGGCCTTACACTCAGCAGACGGACAGGTTATACAAGCTGTAAAACGGGATGAAAGAAGCTGATATGGCAAAGTCATCAAGCATGCATGCGTGCAGGCAGGCAGGCAGGAAGGCAGGCTTAGCTGATCCAGATTCATGTAGCGCTGGTTTGTGGCTCGGAGCGTTGGCGGAGCCTGACACTGCAGCTGCTGCTGTGTGGCTGCAAGTCAAACAGGCCAACTGGGCCCCGACAGCCTCCCTCTCGGGCCGAGGCTCACCACACCAAGACAGTGCCGCGCGCTCCACTCGCTAAACGTGGGAAGATGAAAAGGAACATCAGATGTTTTCTGTATTACTCAAACTGTGTGAGTAATACACACATGTGTGTCATTTGTGTGTGTGTTTGTTGTCTGCACTTCACTAAGCACAGTCTGGCTTGGAGTTCAATACCTTGCTCCTGTTTGGTAGCCTTCTGTTTGTAACCAAATGTGTTGACTATGTCAGGAATGCTTCCCTCTAACTTTTATTTGTTTGAAGCACCACCTGCTTCAGCCGTTTCGTCTAGCGGGGCTTGAATTTTTGGAATTTTTCTGGCTTTGCTTCACGGTGCTACAAGCTGTCCAATTCCAGGGGAAAATTTGGGGAGGTAAAAGCAGCAGCCAAGTCTGACTTTGCTTGTTTTTACCATCCACACTTTACTTCCAAGACAACATGTCGTGTGACGCTTAGGCCTCTCACGATAACAAATTTTGCAGGATGATAATTGTCCTACACATTATTGACGTTAAACAATATCATTGCCATTATTTTGAGATTATTTTTTATGAATGTTATGTTACTGTATGGCATAATAGTTACATTACACAGTATCAAAAGCAGTAAGGTTTAATTTCTCAAAAGTATTTAACATTTTAATTGGAATGTCAAGCGCTTTTAAACTAATAAACAAACATAATAAAATAAACACAAAAATGCCCCAATGAAACTAAAATTGACTCTTTTTTTTTTTAACCAAAAATTCTGTGTCGCTAAATGATGACCGGCACCAAGAATGAATGAGATCCCGTACCACATTACAGGTAGTGGACTCGCTAGTGCGCAGTGTTCCTCTCTTCACTGGGTCAAAGAGACTGAAGGGGTCATGCCGTTCATTCCGCTGTAGAACCAACGCGCTCAGGTGTTGAGTCAGGTTCACAGTGAATCCTCTTGTCATCCAGCCTGGTGGTTAGAGAGAAAGGCATGCACATGTCAATATATTGAGGCCGACAAAATTTTGGTTGGCTTTTATCGTGCGGTGAATTGATTTATTGATTATCGTGACAGGCCTAGTTACGATCCAACTCATTTAGGAAAGACAACCATGTTGTGTGACGCTATGCTGAAGCATCTGAGACTGTAAGACTGAAAAGGTCTGGAATGAGGAACCTTGGCTGCAGAGCCAGGGAATAGATTGAAATTGGCCTAGTCAGTGTTAGAACAAAGGTAAAACACAATGAGGCTGACTGGAAACAGACAATTCATGACGTTACCTGATGGATTCATTTGTCTTGGAAATTTGGGCCAAATAGAATTAACAAAAGGCAACGCTGTTATCCTACAGGAAGGTTAGCCTACTACAGATTCATAGTCAGCAATTTATGTCATTCAAAAGACTGCATTTGAGTGTATTTTTATATAGTTGCAGACTACTCAGAGATGTTTTTGTGGGTCAGCCACAAGTCACAGTTTTGCTTGGTTCCCAGTCCCATGTTTATGTCTTTAGTAAAAGTAAATGATATCCAGACACGGGCCAAAATGTTATCTATTTTTTCAATTGTGATTAAATTGTGACCCTTTTTCTGAAATGTAATGTCATTCAGAAAGTGTTGCGTGATTTTAATTGGGTTCATAGTCATTCGTCCGCTGGAAAAGTCTTGTCCGCATGCAAATATTATCCTGGACAAATGGATACGCAACCAACCGAGGAGTTGAAGGCGTCAGAAAAAGTGGGTATGGCAGTATAACTTTGGCATTTACAGTGGTACCTCAATTTTTGTTATTCATTTGTTCCAAAAGGTTTGAGGAAAAACGGTTCATGGGAAAACCCAGCATAGGAGATCATGTAAATCCAATTCATCTGTTTCAGACACTCAAAAAATCTTACGAGAAAAACAGTAAGATAATATTTCCAATATTATATTTATATTGTATACGTGAACTTATACTGTATAACTGAATTTCCGCAAAGTGGGATTTTGTATTAATAAATGGAATATTTTTGTAAACCTGTTTATGACTTTCTAAATACGGATTTTAGCATTATTAGAGCCCTGTATACATGAAATAAAACCTGTGTAGTCACTTTTACACTTTATTTGTTCACATGACATCTGCAGGGACAAAATATGGCTGCCGATCTAACTAGTTAGCCTCTCCAATTTACTTATTTTAAACCTAAAGTGTTTCAAACAGAGTGGGGAAGATGGATGCTCGAGCTTAGCCATGGCATGTCAGCTGGGCTCTGCTGGGTCGGTATCCAGTCTCCAAGCAGTGTGAAAGGTAATGTAATTGTACATCATGTCTCGTAATATTAGTGATGCCTAGTGACCGGCATACTCCATACTGTATAACACGAGGGTGCTTTGTTTGGGCACTGGGTTTTGTGGAATGATACAGTACAGGTTAAGCTGACTAGCTGGTTACACGCAACATTGTAATATACCCGAGACTGTATGAAAACCAAGGTGAAATGTTAGATGAAAACTGAATCATACCAAAACTGGGGCATTCAAAGGTTTGACTGTGCCTCCACCTGAAGTTATTCTTATCAGTCCTGTCATATTTTACTCTTGACACTGTTGGCCGTGTTTCCCCCCAAGTGAGGCAGTTCAGTTGACTTTGTCATGTGGTAGTTCAAAATCCCAAATCCTGATCCGTCTGCCGCAAAGAAGAGGCTAGCTTTTCTATTTTTTCCAGCAACACTTTTCTGTCCATCAAAAGCGAGTGTATTTGTGTCACCGTCACCCAATTCACTTTCAACCAACCGCAGTGTTAGCATCTGCGCTTTATACAAACTGACTGCGACCCGTACATGAAAGTGTTCTGAGAAATAGGACAACGCAGGTTGGATCTTTTGGAACCTTTTATAATGGAAATGCAGAAAAATGACCTGAACTGAACTAATACTGCTGCCGGTCAGTTCAAATGTGTTGGTCTTCAGGGGCCGCGACCCTCAACCATTCTGTTTGTTTCCCTTCACAGCCTAAATTTCAAGGGTCAAATTGGAGCAAGAAAATAGTGAGTCATTGTTTTTAAAAACAAGTGTTAATGACACGTCGCCCTGCCCTTGTGACTTTTCGTTATTTTAGTTCTCATCTCACTGTCTCCCCCTGCCTGCACCCGTCCTTCCATTTCTTTTTTACGTCATAGGCAGAGGATGGAGAGGAGGGAGTCGGGCCAAAGTCACCAGTGCGATCTGGTTTGGGCCTCTTCTCTTGGCAAGCTATCTGAAGTCATGGGGTCCGCCTGCGCGTTGCTCTTTTCTCCGCGCCACAGCCTGGCCCCGTGCCACAGCTGTAACGAGACCCAGCATTTGTATATAAATAGGTTAGCCCTGCTAGCTAGAACAGGTGCTCCAAACCCACAAGCCTCCCTCTCACCCTTCTCAGTCCCCTGGCACATTCATGCTGTGTCCTCAAGTGTACATGTGCGACACCTCCACCAAAGATGTTAGGATGAGGACACGGTCCAAGGAAAAAAAATGGTGTGCGTTTAGTTATAACCTTAAAGGGTCCCTGACATAATTCATCAACTTTGCCTAAATATGTTATATATTGTTTGTAATTATTTTCTACATTGTTTGATTTTGGAAAGTGATGTACGGTGTAGGGCCGCACGGTGGATGAAGGGGTAGCACGTTTACCTCACAGTCAGGAGGTTCTGGGTTCGAATCTCCATTGGCCATCTCTGTGTGGAGTTTGCATGTTCTCCCCGTGCGTTCGTAGGTTTTCTTCGGGTACTCCGGTTTCCTCCCACATTCCAAAAACATGCATGTTGGGTTATTTGGCGACACTCACATTCATAGGTATAAATGTGAGTTTGACTGTGACTGTTTGTTTGTCTATATGTGCTCTGCGATTGACTGGCGACCAGTCCAGGGTGTACCCTGCCTTCCGCCCAAAGTCAGCTGGGATAGGCTGCAGCATACCTGCGACCCTAACAAGGATAAGCGGTATAAAAAATGAATGAATGAATGAACGGTGTAGGAGTCAGAGGATGTTTACAGTGATTACAGCAAAGAATGCTTTTTGAGAGGAAAGAACAATTTGGATGAAATAGACAACTTGCAGAACACAGCCTTAAGACATGGAGAACATATTGGTCGCCTTTAAAATAGGGATGTCCTGACCAACAATATTGTTTGGCTTTTGTACCAAACCTCTGAGTCGAGTCCCTACAATGAAAGATAAAATTTGAAAACATGGGCACGCAAAATACTGTAGCGATGGGTATATTGTGTGCTGGCTATAGAGCGCAGTGGTGCTCAACATCCTGGATAGAGCAAGGATTTGGAGTCAAGTGTATAGAATTCGAAAACTAAGAAGTGTCCATGCACTGCATGTGGTGAGGAACGTCTGCCTGAAAGACTGAGTGCTTTGTGTTGACATGCAAAGAAATAGCCAACTGAATTACAGCCATCCTGACATGGAATTATTTAGCCGCCATTACTACACTTTTAGGGGTGTTTTCATAACCATATAGCCACAAATTGTTGTTTGTAACAAAAGCTCATTTAAAAAAAAGGATCAGATCAGATGGGCAAGACCAAAAAGAATTAGATCCGATCAGAGGCCAAAACAGTGGATCGGGACATCCGTACTTTAAAACACAAAATGGTAGATGTAAATGGTTCTTGCATTTGGAGGGTTTTTTATATATTTTTTATATATTTGATGGTATATGTGGATAAATGTTTGCAGCTGTAAAGTGCCTGTTACTTGCCAAATGCTCACAGCATGAATATAAAAACCATACAACTTTGTTGAAGGTTTTTGTAATAGCGGCCTTTTTAGGCAGAATAGGCACGTCACATTACATGCACTAATTAGCTGCCTCTTCTGCTTTTGCATCCTTAGAATGCAAAGAAAAGAGATACATGTGTTCGTGTCTCACATTAGGATTGTGAACGATGGGAAAAATCCAAAAAAGTGCACTTTTCCTTTTAAATGTCATTGTGCATGTGTGTAGTGACAATAAAAAGCATTTGATTCTATTCTGTTGTTATTCTAGCACTGTAGCTAAGATACTGTAGCTATGCTAAAGTCTGTGTCCTCCTGTCCCACTCCTTCACGTCACATGTGTTACATTGGACAAGTGCACTCTGTCGGAATGCGCTGGGACATCCGCAGCTCATTACCATTAAAGCTGCAGACACACCAAGTGGCGTGTTTCCAGCACTGTCCAATTCAACAATTCCAGCATCAAGGCAACATTTTGGCAATGTACTTCCAATACACTATTATGGTACTTATAAATGGTTGGCAAAAACAGCATTGGGACCTTTTAATGACATTTACAAGGTTGGTTTCATTGCATCCTGGAGGTTTGGTATGGCAAACCAAATACCCTCTACCCAGCCAACCCCCGCGCCATCACACTACTCCACAACTATTAGTTTTGAAAGTACAAGTTAGTACGTGTTGATCAAAATGCTTTTCATGCACTTTTTTTGCATCGCTTTTCACTGTGGAAGCCACAAGTTGGCATAGGGAGCGCAGGCCGCTGGCCTAACGTTTCAGGACTTTCCACCGCAGCTATATTAACAAACAAATGCATTTTTCTGCCATTGGTCCCTTATATACACGTTTTCTCTGACGGGGTGAGTTGCGCAATTGCGCCGCAGGCAACTCTAGGTCACCTCATGTGGGACAACATGCGGCCGAGAAGTCAGAGAGAGGAAACTTGTCACAGCCCAGAGATAGACATCCACCTGGTTTCATGCTACACAGGTCTGGTTTCACACTTAGCTAACATGTGGCTGCTCTTTGCTGCAGCGAGAGGAGGTGGATGCGAGGCCGGCCCGCAGAAGGCTCCAATCTGACGCTCCAAAACTGACGAAGTGATCCAGCAATGAGCTGGCTGCATAGTAAATTCTTAGTAGGGCACACAAGTTTAAAAATAAGCGACGCATACGTCTGAAATTGCAGTGATGAGGCCATGGCATTGAATGAAATCTCAACATGCAAGAGACAGGCGCTGCATGCAATTCTCATCACATCCAGGCTGGATGTGGAAGAGGACAATGACAGACTCAATATAGACCACAGCCTGCTTACAGACAATATCTGAAACATTGATTTAAAAAAAAAAAAGGAGTGACGCACTGCGTTCTTATTAGTAAAGCGGTCCTTACATCCGATGTACGTACTCAGACGTGCAAAAATGGGCAAAATTGCAAGAGACACGCACGTGGCCCGAACGGATTTTCAAACCCGCAGACAGCACGCAAAGCCCGTGGGAAGAAAATTGGCTTAGAAACGATTTTCTGCTTGCATGCAGGGAAGTGCTGCACGCTACCAGCTCGCAAGAGCAAGGCAGCGTGAGAAGTGTGTAACCATTGCGTGTGTCGCAAAATAAATGTATAAACATACATTGTCTACAGTGCCCGGCCTTTGGCATCGGCGGGTGACTCCTTCAGTTCCCCCGACCTCTGTGGATGTACAGCAGCTGCCCATATAGCGCATCCGGCATTAAATCCACTTTGCCCGGCCACGGTGGGCAGCTTATCCCGCTGTACACTCTGGTTCTCCCGGTCATGATAGCGACTTGTCGGCTTGGATCACGAGCCGAAGACAAAATCTCGTCATACTTGCTCGTGATCACTTGATGCGTTGTGGGCCGCGAGGGCCATTTTAGAGCAGCAGTGATTGTTTATATCACATTTGCTGCACTAGAAAGAGATACACGACGTAACAAAATTCATTAGCCACGGAAAAAAGAAAGGCGATGGATCGTACCAAGACAAGGGAGACTTCTACATTTTACGGCTTAAAGAAAAGACCGTTTCAGAGGTATGTAAATGTGATGGGGACCAGTGGACACACATCCATGCATACACATGGACATTCTGGAAGGAATTAATGATGTTAAGCAACGCAACATTGTACAAAGAAAAAGTAAAACTCACCTCAAATGAATTCCTTAAATCAGGGGTGTCCAAACCTTTTCCACTTTGGGCTACATGCAAAAAAATCAAAGGATGCTGGGGGCCACTTTGAAATTTTTATTGTATTCTATTTTATAAAAAGGCTAAAAAATGAAAAATATTGAAAGCCAAAACCTTGTGTTATTAGTTATTAGTGTCAACATTAGCATCATCAATTCGTTGACTAAAACTAAATCAATTTTTCACATACAACATTTTTTAACTTTCCATTTCTCCTGGTTTTTTCTCCAATTTTTCTACTTTTCTCATAATTGTGACATTATCCCTGTAATATTTTTACTTTATTCTCCTAATATTATAACCTTTTTCGCAACTTATTTTCGGTTAGATTAGTGACAGGCACAAATATGAAGATGCATAATTCACCGACATATATAATATTTTGGTTTCCTGATATAAAATATGTGCTTTGGCCAAGTAAAGACCCCAACATGATGAATATATTGTTGTGGTTTGATGGTTTTTGTTTGTTTTGTTTATGATGAATTTAATTGCGATAGCTATCAATTCTACATACCGTTGAAACGCATCGGTCGTATTTGTTGAAGGGGTGCTCCTAATTCTTTTTTATCCGTTAGGGTGTTCCTTTGCATTTGTGTTTGTCTGACACCATTCACACCTCCTCCTCCTCCTCCTCCTCCTCCTCCTCCTCCTCCTCCTCTTGCTTTTCTCATTCCTGCTGCCATATGAAATGTCAAACAAGATGGCAAAGGAGGGCGAATGGCCCACATTTGCCTTCTCCGAGTCTGCAGTGTGGTACAGTATGTTCCAGTCCATGCTCCTCTACTCTGTTTTTCCATTCTCTGCTGCAGCGCGGGCCCCCTTTTCTGTGCCCCGCCACCCCTGCAGGCTCAATAGAGTCTGATTGGGATGTTATTGTAATTAAGAGATCTCGTACAGTCAGTGAGCACACCAAACTGTCTGCATATGGGTGGTCCTCTGTGTTGATGGAGTGGGTGGTGTGGGGGGTCACGGCCACTGTCCAACAAACCACCCCCCCCAGCATGCATTTCCACCTGCACGTAGTCTGGTTCGGAAGGTTGAATTGGGAATTGGTTGGTGTTTTCTCCAGAGCTTGATTCTGTTCGTACCTCCAACCAGCTCTTGGAGACAGACGATTTGAGATGTTCATTTTTTTAAATTAGTGTCCAGCATCCCCTCCCCACTGTCCACTGTCAGGCTGTTTGTGTGTGAACACTTAGGCGGTCTTGTAATGGTGATCCACAGCGGCCCTCCATTCATGCATGTGATCACCAACCGTCCTGAAGGTTCCTTACGTCATTCCACGTTCCTGCCTGGGCTCAAGTTCCACTTTCAACCCCCCTCCAACGCTCTTCTCCTCTTATGCCCCTGTTTTGCTTCTCGCCCTTATTTACACTCCTTGCCTGTCCCGTGTCCCTAAATTAGGGTTGAGAGGAGGAGGCCATGGGTTGTTATTTTGGAGGCCACATGCACACTGGTGTCAAATAAGTCGTCATCCACATGAAATTTTGTCCGTGTTTTTGTAGGCGTCTTCAAAGTAACGAATACATTTCCAATGAGCTGAGCTTATCCCCGCTGACTTACCGCTATTATTTTGTTCCATAGAACGACAGCATGAATGGAGTGAGCCCTTTGAGTAGAGGCAGGATTACACACGAGTGCAGAAGAGTGTTGCCTCATGAGGCGCAATGCATGGTAACGTAGTAGAAATTAAGTAGATTGTCATGGTAATTTTCTCAAAAGTAATGCTAAAAGCTCGTCATGAAGATCCAAACTTTTGTATCATCTTGTCTCATGAATTCAGTGTATTGTGGCACCTCTAATATTTAGTCCGCCGTTTATTTAATTTTAATTGGTTTCAGACCTGACTACGATGAATGAATTTTCGCAAAGTAGGATTAGAGCATATAAATCCTGATTACCACGAAAACCACGATAGAGTGATGCGGCAAATTTCAAAGTAGTGAGGGATTATTGTAATGTGCGATTTCAAATTTAATGACGGCTTTTCTCCAGTTATCACCTGCTTCCAATCAACACAATCGTTGTAGTTTAAGTAAATGAATGGTGTGCTATAATTACAGCATTTACAATAATGTACACTTAGAATTGTTACTATTTTGACAAGACAAGACAAATAACTTCTTTCCTTCCCACCCAATGGATAAACAACTTGTTCCGCTGTTGCTCCTGTTATTCACAAACAAGACTCCATTTTGAGGCGGGTGCTCTCCCGCCGTACTATCCACTTCTGCCGCTAATGGCTTACTCAAATTTCTTGTCCGTGAAGCTCCAAAAGGCGACGCAGTCGAACTTTGAATGTTTGCATGCAGTGCGAGAAGAAGTACACTATTATCTGCTTCTTAAATGTGGAAAGGTCATGTATGTTGCCTTCAGTGTCCTGCAGAGGCCTGTTCCACCCTGGACTTGCAGATGCCGCAAGGTGTAGTTGTTGTTGTTGTGCCGCGCAGCGAGCATACGCTGACGGCGAGTACTTGGCCTGCAGCGCTGGTTGATGCGTGCAAGTGATAAGGCAGGAGGAACAAACAGGTGTAAGTTTGCTGTTATCTCTGGGAATGGCACCAACTGCTGCAATGGAGCAGTGTGTTGTTTTGGTTCCTCTTACAGGAAGTTTGACGAAGGGGGTGTGGCCAAGGCCTGCCGGTGTGAATGGCTCCTTAGTGTTTTGAACTATAAATATCTGATGAGTAGCAAGCGCCCGTTTTATCCGCCTTTAATAGCGATGTTTAACTCTGGTTTAGTTGACGTGGAACGTGCTTAAGAAGGTTATGCAGAAGTACATCGCATTTACACTTCAACATGGCCGAACAAGAGTAGGAAGGAGCTTAAGTTTATTTAATCTTACCTTTTTTCCTTGCCTCGGCAAATTACTGATTGTTTGATCACTTCCTGTCTTTAACACGATGAAATGGTGGGGCGGGCTGTAGTGATGTGCGATATCACTGATTTGTTTTCATATCTGATCTTCTTTTCGGCTTATCTCTACTTATCCCATCAGGGGTCGCTACAGCAACCGGCATTTTCTTCTGTTTGATTGGAATGTTTTGATGTGGCAAAAGTTTTACATTAGATGCCCTTCCTGACACAACCCTCTATATGAAGAACATGATCTAATAGTGGTAATAAAAAAAGAGTGTCCTATAAACAGCTTACTCATGGGTCTTAATTGTTTGATTTATTTTAAGAATGTTCCTGAGGCTGTCTGAAAACAAGCTGCATTCTGCAAAAAAGGAAAAAGAGGGATGGGGTGGTTGTTTATTGTGTTAATATTTTACTGTTAGTCTATTGTTACTCTATTTTTAAAATACAGAGTAAAATTCGGGTTTGTATCGGCTATATCGATACAGCCAATGTGTTTGGTAAAGTGGTAGTGTATTTCTAGCTCCTACAATAAAGAATTGGAGTAATTTATTTTAAGCGACTGCATATCATTTAGACAAGGTCTTAAATATTTCCAATGTGTTAATGATATATAAATGACCTCAAATGGCTGAAGTTGCAAAGTATTGATCGCGTGATTTTATAGCCTAAAGAGAGCAGGCTCAATGAGGAGGCAGGGGGCACTCTATTCTGTTTTATGAAGGTGGGCAGATCTCTGAGTGTTTCCAATATATTCTTATACAGTATATATTAGGGTTGCAACAATTCATTTTTACAACAATTCAATTCATATCACGATTCGTGGTTGCTGAATTGATTCAAGGACGATATTGGTTAATTTAGAACAATACGATCCGAAACGATTCAGTAATTTTTAATTGGTTCAGTAACTTTTTAGCCAAAAATTCAAGCAGTCTGACAGTGAAATAAATAGCTGGATACTTGACGATGCAGGTGAAGTTTCATACATTAATTTTGGATATAAACAAAATAGTAAACAACAATTCATGACAAATGAATTCATGTTTTACAGGTTGAATGATTAATTCTAACTGATAAAACAGTACTAACTGTAATTTTATACCTCATTCACTTCTCTAACCAAAGTATTAAAGAAGGTATTTCCCATCACCAGCTTTGAATGAAATTTCATGTGCAGATAGATAGATATTAAAGGGAATGAATTTGCACAGATGCTATTAAAGATACAAGGAGGGGTTTGATCAACACGCTTATCATTGCAAGAAAAAATGGAACATACGCCAGAACAACAGTGGCTCCCAAACGACAAGCCCCCCATTCAACCAGAACACAAACATGCACAAACTTAACGCTCGCTACATACCTTACATCTTGTCCTGACGCTCCCATCCATGAGTTTGAAATGCTTCTAGTCGGACTTAACTTTGGATGTGGTCCAACACTCAGTATAAATTCCACACCAAATGGAAGAGGAAGAAGTCAGCTAGCTAACAAGCATGTATGCCAATGAAAATACATCCCATATCCTATGAAAAATTCCATATTTTAGGACGTCCACAAGGACTTATCTAACAGAGCGCGCACGCTCAGCGTCACATGACATCATCCGTGCGCCCCAGTCAACCGGCATGACTAATCAACTAACGACAAATCAAACTTACAAGGGTAACGTTTACAGTCTTTATTATAAAAACAGCTAAAAAAACACACATCCATATAAAACCTGTTATGCTTAAATCCAATGCTTTAATTCTAGTATCCTAGTATCGATTAAATCGATTGATTACCTTTCAAACGATGTTAGCTTGATTATATGTGGTCTGAAATGGCGATTTTGTGAACACAGATCAATGTAGTTCGGATCATAGGAATATAAATCGATGCATCGATCTAGTGAAATAATTTTTACACCCCTAGTATACAGTATACTGTATTATTTCATAAATGCGTGATTTGATCATGTTCTGTGTTTTCGCCATGTATTTCATTTATATATGCTTATATATATATGTGTATATATGTGTATATACTCTATATAGGTGTGTGTGTATACATATATATATATATGTATGTATATATGTGTGTGTATATATATATATATGTGTGTGTGTGTGTATATATATATATATATGTGTGTATATATGTGTGTGTGTATATATATGTGTGTATATATATATATATATATATATGTGTGTGTGTGTGTGTGTGTGTGTGTGTATATATATATGTGTGTGTATATATATATATATATATGTATATGTGTATATATATATGTATATGTGTATATATATATATATATGTATGTGTGTGTGTATATATATATTTTTTTTTCTCTTGTTTTCTTCTGTTTACTGTACCCAGTGTGTACAGTAATGTTTGGTGTGTGCTGTTTTATTTTCAAACTGTTTGGCTGGAACTAAAGAATCATCATCAGTCATTCAAGATTCACTGATGCTGCTACCAGCAAGTCACACAGATTTGCACAGATAAACAAATTTATAAACAGGATTTTATACTTCCAGTTATGATCATCCATGAGTGAGATTGGTCAATACGATCACATGGATTAATTTTAGATTTTTCAGTTTATTTATGATGAGTGCTGTTGATCAGGGCAGCTGTTAGACAATTCCAAGGGCACCTGGCAAATAGGTAATTATTAACAGTAAACTTTTGGGCAGGTTGTTTCTGCCTTTTATTTTTGTAAAAGGATTTTTGTTCACGATAACAAAATATCTTATCTTATCTTTATGACATAGAAATGTGTCCTGCTTAAGTTAAAAGAGAATAAATTGAGTGTCCTTGTTGTAGGGGTGTCCAACTTTCATCACTATTAGAGCTGTCAACTATATCAACTGTATTTTATTTACGACTGTCAACATTTCAATTGTACAACACTTTATTTGCCAATCACATCTCCACTCAAATAGCATGGCCATCGTCAGTATGCTATTTTGCGCTTGTTTGTTTCAACTAAGAGTTGCAGCAAATACTTTTTGACCCTTTGGTGAGTTACTCAGAATGAGATGGTGAGATAGGAGATCCCTGGGGTAGCATCACCATCATAAGGCTGGACACACTGTGTTCATGTCCGTTACACAACCACACACACATAGTTTGCAGGACAAGACATGACAACAAGGAAGTAAAATTGTTCAATGACACTTGAAAAGGTTACTACCGACCCCACTAATGTGATACCCACTTCCCGAATGGGACAAAAACAAGCCCCAAAATAACTAACTAAACTAACCGCATAACAAAATGCCACTAAGGTAAAAAAAAAAAAAAAAAGGGTTGAAGACGTGAGGGATCAAACAAGCTGGCATTGATTGATGTAGCCTGTGGAAAACCGAAGCCTTTGAGGTTTTACAGACTAGATGTTGTTTCCTGCGGCAGTGCAGGACAAAGTGTGTCTCCTGTCGCCTCAATACAGGTGTTGGCAACCCTACAAGACACTGCACACATGTAGGGTTTGAAGGCAGTTGCGGTGATCGGCTTTAAAAGGCGTTTATCGGCATATGCCAGTCATGTGTTTTTTATGGAAATCGGCCGATACTTAGCGGTGGCCGATTGATCAGAGCATCCCCATTCAATCAATCAATACTGTTTTAAATTAAAGCCACCATTTTCCTAAAGAATGTGTACAAGTGGAGTTGAGCTTAGTGAGTAATAAAAGAGTAACTCACTAAATGAGTAAAAATTGACAGCAAAACCCGTGACCTAAACATATTGCTTTAAAACATTTGACTTTGTTGTAAAATATTGCATTATTTGAGGCAATAAACTGTTATGTTTTGCTGCTGAGACATGACTGGGGATGATTTCTGACTTGGCAACCAAGGCGGTCCAAGCTCAGGGCCAGAGGCCAAGCAGCGTTTATGCTGCTTGTGCATTTTTTTTTAGCCCTCTCCTCCAATTTTCAAGGTGACAAAAGTGATCGCTCTACACAGTCGCCGGTTCCGGTACCACCAAAAAGGTGCTGGGACTGTTTTTTGTCTATCTAAGGTGGACTTTTGGCACTCTAAGGAAATGTGAATGGTGGCTGATGCTAGCATGTTGTTGTGGTAAACAAACTGCTTTTATTTGACAATCAAGTGATTACAGACTTTACTGGCCGCAATCCATTTAGACGTCTCTTAAAGCTTTCTATTTATCTCATGCTCATGGTCAAAGTTTGTACTTGGACTGTTGACATGTTTATTTGGCTAACAGTTAACAAATTGGGCAGTTAATAGGTAGGTATCTTCCGGTCATTCGTGTAGGCCCCTGTGAAATTAGACAGAAAAGAGAACTCACATTTCTTGACGGATAATCCAGTTCATTCCACATTTCACAAACTCTTTTAATGTTAAATATTTTTAGTGTTGGAAAAAGGTTTGTATTTAGTTATATCCACAATAAGTCATGTTCCAACAAGGTTTTATGGTTTTATATTCATGATATAAGGCACATTCATTATAACATGTAATACCTACAGTATTTTGGCCCTTTTAAACATTAGCGAAACTTCCTTGCTGGGTGCATTGATTTCACATAGCAACAAAGAAAGGAATGTTACACCTTGCATTAACTAAAAAGCACAGCAGCAGTGGCGGATGCTCCCCTATATAGCGTTACCTGAGGCATTGCGAGAAAACTAGCCGGTGTGGTGTGGCGAGGTGTCACTACACTTGTAATGTAGTTCTTGGGCTTAACTATAATAATAATAATAATATCACTGCAGCTTGGTTAATATGCAGGTGACATTATGTAAATGGTGCTTTTTATGAGTTATTTCAGAAGGCTTTATGAATGCAGAAAAACAGAAAACAGAGACCGATGTGTTCATGTCGCACTTAAAGATTGTGAATGACGTATGCAAAAATTCAAGAAAAGTGCAGAATCCAAATTTTGCGGAATGACAGTTGTGTGCAAAGACCGTTTAGATAAAAGTACGGCCTGTCAAATGGACACCCAGTGCGGTTCTTAAGGTGTCACAGAGCGAGGTTTACATAAAGAACATCATTATAATATCTGCTATCTCCATCCATAAACATTTCCACCATAACACCACAATTACAGGCATTATCTCTTCAATGCAATTACGGCACGGAAACAGAGTTTAGAACATTCATAGAGAGATTCTCCCATCACAAATACGGTACGTACTAAAGGACGTGTTAACTTTCCCTGTATTTGAACAAGGAAATGTAGTCAAATGCTTATCACGAACCGCCACGGCACTCTTACTACTTTGGCAAATAAACAATGCTTGTTGACTTTTGGCAAGATGAAAAAGTTCAAATAAGAAACTCCTCGTTGTAAATGTTCATACAGTTTTAGCTTTATCAATGGAAGTAGGGGTGCACGGCAATTATGAGGGGAACTATGACGTCATACCGATAATTCCGATCATTTAAAAGAACAGCTCAGGTAACCGAAAACTCTCCAGATTACCTGTTCTGTGCGGGTGAGCAAATCAAGCGCTCCATTTTTCTCCGACCTGTCCTGACTTCCCATAGAGCATTCAGAAAACCACATTGCTACCATACCTGGGTTCTGCTGCGATTCGGGTTGGGGGATATGGACCTTAGCATGTATCACATGTATCATACATCTTTTTGGAATGTATCACAAAATGTCAATATATTAATTATATATATGAATTATAATAATGAAAATAATCCTATATTATTTATATATATACTGTTTATTGTGTAATTGTATATATACAGTACATTTACTGTATGTGTGTGTATGTGTATATATGCATACATATTTATACATATGTACATGTACAGTATCTATCTATACACATATATATGTATATATTGTAGAAACTATATTTAAAAGTGATAGATGTTTAAAGGTTTGTCTTTTAAATTTTGCTGTTTTTTTAAACGTTTTGTTTTTGCAGCGATGCAATGCAGTCGCATGGAAAACACATCCTAATTTATACCTGTATGAGTCATTTTCTTATCGTTGAATATATACCGGTATTCCGGTACATATAAATTATTGGTCAAGCCTAGCCACGGCACTTGAAATGTGCAAAAGGTTTGCCAAAGACCTCTGTGGCGTCACACCAGCTGCCTGGAGTGTGTGCCTGAATACAGTGCACTTTGCAGGGCCTCGGCTGGTAGCTCTTCCAGCTCCATACTTGGGTTCTCCTGACCTCCATGATGTCACACCGGCTGTTTGGAGCATGTGTCCAAATACAGGGCTCCTTGCTGGGACACAGCAGGTGGCTCCTCTCTCTCTATACTCTGGTTCTCCTGATAGTAGTGATGGGCTAGTAGTAATGTCATGATATTTGATACGGACAAATCAATAGGTACAGTTGGTCTGACAATTGTAATTTGTTCTAGGTTTTCTTACCTCCAGGTGTACACAAACTACAATTAATTCTAAATTTAGAAATTAGATACAAAAATTTCGTTATCTGTATCATGTTGGTCTTGAGAAGCAGAAAGTTATCGGTTTGGAAAAAAGATATCGTGCATCTCTAATAACTAAGAATGTGCGTCTAACTAACAACGTGCATCATCTTTTTGTCGCTTCAGTTTGTCAAAGCAAAGACATCCGCAACAATGTGACCAACCTGCAGACGCTGGAGAACTGCACCATCATCGAGGGACACCTGAAGATCCTGCTCATGTTCAAGACCAAGACCGAGGACTTCCGGGGCCTCAGCTTCCCTAAGCTGCGCGTGGTGACCGACTACATGCTGCTCTTTCGCGTCTACGGCTTGGATTCCCTCACTGATCTTTTCCCCAACCTGACGGTGATCCGCGGCAACAACCTCTTCTTCAACTACGCCCTTGTGATTTACGAGATGCTGCAGCTGAAGGAGGTGGGCCTTCACAGCCTCATGAATATCACCAGGGGGGCGGTGAGGATCGAGAAGAATCCGGACCTCTGCTACCTGGCCACTCTGGACTGGTCCAAGATCTTAGACTCCGTGGAGGACAACTACATAGTGGAAAACAAGAACGACCGCGAGTGCGGTGACGTATGTCCCGGCACTGCCCAAGGTCAGACCATCTGCCCGCAGAACACCATCAATGGACACTTCAGGGGACGATGTTGGTCCCAGAACCACTGCCAGAGAAGTAAGTACATTGTTCTCCTAAGAAGAGCTGTGGCTTTCAAAGCGTGGGTGGCGCCACAGCAGCATGAGAATAATGAGAAATAGGCGTGTCCCGATATTCTGATATTGCTGCCTTGAATATTGTCCGATACCGTGATCAATGGTGGCATGTAGCTCCGCCATCGCCTCCCCGTTTTAGTAACAATTTCTTTGTCTATGGTCTCTGATTCTCCTCCATTTTCAGCCATGCTAATTTTCTCTCTTTTGTTGTTTCTGTTCTGTGGCGCTGTGGGACATGTGAGGCGTCAAAATATCAACCCTACTTTTTCGTTTTATTGATCATTTATAGCGGTATAAGTCATTTTCTCATTAATGGATGAATTTACACCGGTATTTTAAAAATGATTGCCCAACCCTATTAGAAAAGGCGTGAGCGTGATGAAGTGGTGTTTCTCAGACAGAGAATTATAGTCAGAAACAGGAGATTTACTTCTTGATGCATGTGATGTACAGTGGTGCCTTGGTTAACCTCATGAATCTGTTCAAGAAGGTCCGACTCAAGCCAAAACAAACTCTAACCAAAGCCCATAGAAAATAGTGTAAATCCTATTAATCAAGACACCCCAAAATTTTATTACTATACACATTTTATAGACAGTAATTATGGATTTACATGCAAAAATAATTACAAATGAATGAATCAAACTTAATATCATTTTGAAGTATAATATAGAAAATGGGGAAAAAAACCCAGAACAGCAATGTTGTGGTGGAAGTGTGCTGGTGAGGATGTTTGGCTCCCTGATGCGAACATGCAACGGTAAGTTGAATGCTTACGTTTTTTTTGTTGAAACCAACGATTTGTGTCATGGGTGTAAAAGGCAGATTTTTAGCAAATATTTGTACCTTAACCAAAAAATGCACTGTTAACCGGGGCTGATGTTAACCGAGGTACCAGTGTGTAGTTTTATCCGCCATAGGCATAATGCAGCAAGGCTCCACATGCTCACTGAAAGGTTTAAACTGCGGTGGATGTTTCAGCAAGAGCTGTGGTGTTCAAAATGCGTGATGAGGTCTGTTAAAAGTATTAACATTTCCCCGGTTTTGTGCCACCACGGGAAACCTGCACATGACAAGTTGTGCATTCAGCCGTAGCGTCTTTCTATGGACTTGGAGGAAAAACATGCATGCTGTTGTGATCGGCTGTGTTCTACCTGTGGAATAGAAGTTCTGGTGCAGAGTTTGGAATGCCATCATGGTGTGGAATGAATATCTGATGTCAATATCAAACATCTTTTTAAAGCTACCTTCAAAACCAAGTTGATTTTTACTTCTGGCTGTGAGAAAGTGAAGAGAGTCTAGACCAAGGTTCGGGAAACTTTTGGGCTAAGAGAGCCACAAACAACACATATTTTCGTGGGAGCCATATCCTTTTTTGAAAAAGTGAATACTACTAAAAGTGTTCCATCAATTTTAGAAGATAATAAGTCTGGAATTGGATGGATTAAAGTGCTGAGAAGGTTTTATATGTTGAATGTTTTTTCTAACACTGTGATTCCTGTCATGTTTTACTAAAAATAAATAAATGTTATGGTGTTTCTGAGAGCCATATGTAGTCATCAAAAGAGCCACATGTGGCGCCCGAGCCATAGGTTCCCTACCCCTGGTCTAGACTGTCAGGCCCTGTGAAATCAGTTTCATTTTTCGCAGATTCCTTTTTTCCTCATCTGCTTTCTTAGTCTGCTTTTTTTCCCCTCACCTTTTTACCGTTATTTTACCAGCATCGAGTGTGTGCTGTTTGGGTTAGTGAATATGTCCATTTGTTAAATGCAAAAGTCTTTACCTTTTGATGCAGTACATCATTGGACAATTTAGCCCAGTAATTGAGAAATGGATGTAGCCTGGCTAACCTTTGTAGCTTCTGCACACATTGCTCCAAAATCTTCAACAAACTGCAATGCTTGTGGCTCAAGAAGATGTAGTCACCGATGCAATTCCAATCACCCTATTAATTAATTAAGACAAGTTTTATGACACTTATTTCTTATTTTGTTTGCACAATTACACAAGATCTGGCAAACAGCGCTCTTATTTTGAAGGCCGTAAGTGAGACATGTATGTTAAGAATGTCCTGATGGTTAAGACGAGTTGGGTGCAACAATAAACGTGCCTGAACCTGCGCGTCGTCAGCGGGCATTGTAAAGCGCTCGCTTACATTAAAGTGGTAAAACACAACAACACGGTGTAAACAAACACACACACAGTCACATGCTCTGCTAAACTAAGATATTGTTATCGCCAACTTTGGCTGTTTTGTCATGTTTAATTCTGGAGGGTGCTGTTAGGTGTTTGTGACGTTATTATTGACCAATTTTGCGAGTCCCTTAACGCCAAAGTCATACCGCCCTAGTCTAGGGGGCTCCACAGAACGAGGGAGGCCGAGCTATATTGTGTTGTATCGTGCCACGTGTTGAGAAGCTCTGCCTGGAGCATGATAGCTCATATCTCACAGCTTGAAGTTTATACATGAACTATGACATAAATCACCATGCGGATTGTGTAAAGCGCTTGTGGAATCCGTCACTGGATAGAAAAGCGGTGGGTTTGTTCATTGCGGCTTAAGTCAGGCCCTCTGATTAGAATCCATTGACTGGAGCGTGTGTGTCAGAGGAAGTGATTCATAATTACAGGCCGGCCATCTTTTTGAACTCTGAAATGACTCAGGCGTTATTGTCGAGTAAGGGATCCGCGCAGTCCAGTGTAGGCATTGTGGGGGAAAAAACTGCAGCGAGGCGATGGAGGCAGGGAGAAACAGTATAATACGCATGTTTGTTGGTGTTTTCTTTCGTCTTTTATTTCCAAAAAGATCTGCGGCTTTTCGCGGCAGCCTGTCAGCCTGCCAGTCAGTCAGTCTTTCCTCTCCTCGCATAAACACAGTGAATAGTGTCTATTGTAAGACACATGGAGAAAATGCTTATTATTTTTTGGAGGTGATTATAGCTTGTGTTGTTGCCCCCCCTCCTCGTCCATCTCTGTGTCTGAACAGAGACTACGTTCAAAGCGTGACGACCGCGGCCGTGTTTATACTTGAACTTCAACTGTCACAGCCCACATGTAACGTTGGCTGCTCACTCTTCTTCCAGAACTTTCTGCCGGGCTTGTGGACATGTGGAACAGGACACTTGTTTCAGCGTGGGGGGTGCGGTACGGGGGGTAGGAGGGTGGGGGGGTGAAGAATGATAAACACCAGTGTGTTTATGGCACGCCGAGCAATGTCTGTGCATGTGCGCTCAGGTCTCCTTTGCCTCCGATAGGCTAGTGCGGGAGGTATGACTGGCGTCATGTGATCGGCACTCGCAATTGGTATTGGAAACGAGATTGGTTCTTTGCAAGCGCAAGGCCTACGTCACTTTCTCCATTGGCTAATTTTTACCACAATGCTTCTGCGACGTCACGGACCTCATATATGTAATATACTGGTGGGTTATTTTATGTCTTTATTCTTTAAGACTGAGTAGGGAACCTATGATGTGGCTCGTTTGATGACCACGTATGGCTCTCAGACGTTTAACACCATCACATTTATTTATTTTCATTTGTTTTTTTCTTAAAATATATGTAACATTTCTTGCTTTACCAAAGTGTGGTCCGAGTGATTAATCGGCCTGCCGCACGTTCTAAAAATACAATTTAACAACAAATTTTAAGGAAACGGCAAAAAGGGAAACATTTGCACTAATTTTACAAAAATAAAGTCAAAATATTAGGAGGAAAAAGTTTTAATTTAACCTAAAAAAGTTGTCATTTTTGGAAAATTAGGTTGTGGAAAAGTTATATTAGGAGAATAAAGTCATAGTTACAAGAAAATTTTACAAAATGGGGAAAAATGCTGTAATGTTACAGCAGTACAAAGTTAAAGTATACAAGAAAAAACGTGTCAAAATATTGTGTTTTTTTAGCATAGAGTTCATTTTTATTTTTTAAAAGGTCATTATATTATGAGAAGCAAACAAAACAGTATAAAATTGTAATTTTTGGAATATTAGGTTGAGGAAAAATGTATATGGGAATAAAGTTAAAATATTGTGGCAATAAAGTCAAAATATTACAATTAAATACATTATTTTTGATTTATATTGTAATATATTATACATATATATGTTATATATTGTAATGTGTTTTTTTTGCTGACATTTTAAAGTAAAACATAACAGGAATCAGTGTTAGAAATAACATTCGACATATAAAACCATCTCAGCACTTCATTCATTCATTCATTCATTCATTTTCTGTACCGCTTATCCTCATTAGGGTCACGGGGATGCTGGAGCCTATCCCAGCTGGCTTTGGGGGAGAGGCGGGGTACACCCTGGACTGGTCGCCAGTCAATCGCAGGGCACATATAGACAAACAACCATTCACACTCACATTCATACCGATGGACAATTTTAGAATCGCCAATTAACCTAACATGCATGTTTTTGGAATGTGGGAGGAAACCGGAGTACCCGGAGAAAACCCACACACGCACGGGGAGAACATGCAAACTCCACACAGAGATGCCCAACGGAGATTTGAACCCAGGTCTTCCAGATCTCCTGACTGTGTGGCCAATGTGCTAACCACTCGACCACCGTGCGGCCCCCTCAGCACTTCAATCCATCCAATTCAGATACTAGAGATGATTAATTATTAAAGTAAATACTTGGTTAAAAATGCACACTTTTAGTTGTAATCACTGTTAAAAAATAAGATATGGCTCTTACGGAAATACACTTGAAAATACGTGACAGCCGTGGCTCTCTTAGCCCAAAAGGTTCCCAACGCCTGATCTAGTGCCTAGGTTCCCAAAGTAGGGTACACATACCCCCAGGGGTACGCCAATAGTAAAAGGATGTACCTTAATAATCATTAAAAACAATTAGTGCCTAACACTCTCAGTTACGAGCGCGCCTGTAGCAATTTCCTAAAAAACGAGGATTTGACGTTGGTTGTATTTGTGCTTTATCGTAATTGTTACACTTTTCCCTTCAATTTGGTAACTAATTAATATGCAGATTTAAACCATAGCCGTCGTTAGTGGAAACAAAAAAGTGATGCTAAAATTCAAACCGTTCAAAAAGAAGAATGCCAACGTCAAACTGGAATAAAAGATATGGTAGGATGATTAGATCTATTTATTAGTGCTCATGTGAAACTTTATCAAGATGTAACCATGCAAAATAAACTTTTAGACCTGGAATCAACAAATTAACTATGTTCAGTGCTTCTAAGATATACAGTGTGTAGGATGATTACTTAATTTTTAGCACTCAGGAAACATTATCAAAATGTGACCCGCGAAGACCTGCGAATAATGCAATTCAGTGTTTTCTTTGATGTTTTTGTTAGTTCAGTTTGACAGAAAAATCTTGAGAACTTTAATGTTAGGTGACATGAACAAGATATTGAGAGCATTTTTAATGCAAAATAAATGCTTGAATGCATGCTTGTCACCTTGACCTTAACTTTATTCCTCATTTCTAGGCATACTATCTATTGTCTAATAATATCATGAGGTTATGTTCATATTTATCCACCCATCACCGGTACGCTGGAGCCTATCCCAGCTGTCTTTGGGCGAGAGGTGGACTGGGTAGTCATTCATATTGACAGTTACAAGTGGCCCTCTGACGGCAGTCATAACTTCAATGTGGCCCTCAACGAATACAAGTTTTGACACCCCTGATGTAGAGTTTTCTTTCTAAACGGGAGAAATAGCATGCATCCAAACATATCTAGCTAGCAAACGCTTTGTCTGTGCTTGTTCAGTGGTAAAAAACAAACTAAAAGAATTTATCCAACCAAAAAAGAGGGCTTATAATTGATCAACTGGCGCCATGGATATGATATATTTTTAAAAAAAAAGATTGATTTTGTTGTAATTTCTCCGACCTTAATAACGTTTTTTTGAGGGGCGATATTTAACTACCGTACAATTTCCCATGCGTAGTGTGTGTCCTGTCTGGCATTCAGCGTCTTTGTCCCAGTACATTTATTTATTTATTGCTTTTGGTTTATTTGAGTGCAATTTCTGTTGTTTACTATGTTGTTGGTTTAATTTGTTTGACGGATCTTGACATTCCAGTAACAATGTTAAATACTCTTGCCATTATTTCATGTACAGTATATTTATTGCTTTTGATATGATGTACTCTCATTAATATGCCGTATAATTAATGACAAAAATGGTCTCAAAAATGCCAATATCGACTGTCGACAGTTTGTGGACAATCATTGTCCAGCAAAATTTGTTACAGTGACTTGACCATGCGTACCACCTTTTGCGGTGATTCGACTAAACACCTTACACGGCGCGGGTGTAAAATTTGACCCACCGTATCATTTTATGTGGCCAAGCGACACACAAAGGGTCCCTGACATAATTGATCAACTTTGTTTAAATATGTTCTACATTGTTGGATTTTTGAAAGCCAACTGTAAATTTGCAAAAAAATGACATTTCTAGTTCATGACCAACTCGGTCTCACAATTGTTTTCAAGGAGCAAAAAACATTTGGAGATGAAATCGGGAACTTGCAGAACACGCGTTTAAGCCTAAAGACATGGAGATGAGGACTGGTCGCCTTCAAAACACAGAATGTTGTGTCAATTACTCTGAAGTTGCTTATCCTTCCATTATTGTTATAAATTGACTTCTCAATGAGCGTAAATGGGTTTTAATAGCCCGTTTTAATGTATATGTGGCCTCACGTCAAGGATGAATGTCCAGCAGTAACACAACGTTTTGGCACGACGACTATTTTGATGAAAAATATACCAAACCGAGTCGACTACCTCGAGAAACGTTTGTTTACTCTGCTATCACCCCGATGGCATCTCATTTCGGAAAGGAACCCGAGCTGCGAGAGCTAGCACGTCACGGCTGGCGCCATGAACCATAAATGTAATTTTTGCCAATTTCCCGCTAGCTTTCAAAAATCAAACAATGTAGAATATAATTTTAAACAGTATATAACGTGTTTAAGCATTTGATGAATTATGTAAAGCGGGGGTCTCAAACTCAATTTACCACATAAACCAAAGTCTGGCCGACGCTGTGCCGCAGCTTCGGCGCACGTGTGCAGAGTTTATTTATTTATTAATCCAATCTTCTCAAATGTTTATTTTTCAACACAAAATAAGATAGACAAAGGCACTGGTGTGAACAAGTTGTGTGCGAACTACTAATAACATTCTCATACAATGAATAAATAAATTAACACAAAATAAAATGAACAAGGACCCTGGTGTAAACAAGTTGTATAACTTTGCTAGTCTGTATGTCAGTATGGAACATACTGTACCGTTAACCGAATAATTGTTTTCTCTACAAAAGTACTAATAAAACAATTAACAAATACTTAAACAATTCAAGAACTAATAACTATTCAAATCAGTAATACATTTCAGTTTTCAGTTACATTTTACAATTCTTTAACCTCAGTCATTTTTTTCTGAAAGTGGCTACAGTTGCCTACATTTTACTCCTACGGACCTGGCAGCACTTCCTCTCACATAGCTGAGCCACATTTGTTTTGAAAAAGACATGTTTGGGACTGTGGAATATACAGTCTTTTAATTCCCTTGGCGTTTCGTGTTTAGCAGGTGCACAGACAACGGTGCAGCCCTATAAATGGCCCCGACATCAATTCCACTCCCACACCCCCTGGAGCAGGCTACGCTGTGAGATTTTAATCAAACAAAAAAGCAAAAAATTCTTCATTGCGATCTGCACTCTAAACCAGACCAGACCACAACAAGGCGATCATTACATATAAACAATTGTCATAAACAACTGAGAACTTAAATCTTATTCTTCTTATAAATAATTTCCTTTTCTTCACTTCCTTGTGAGGGCCGCATTAACATAAAAATTTCATATAAAGATGGGGGCCACAAAACATCGTCTTGCCGGCCACAGATGACCCGCGGGCCGCAAGTTTGAGACCCCTGATGTAAAAGGGCCATTTAATATTTCTTGTTAAATGCGTTTGTTCTGAAGTGAACATTTGTACTGTATGCGTTGTTGTTAAACTCCATTTTAAAATGAATTATACGATAATTTTGTTTTATTTCAATGTAAATTTGTTGGTAAAAAAACTAATCCTAAATGAAAATCATAGTTTTATAACAGCGCCATCACGTGGTGTATTTGTCAGTGCCGTAATAGCACGGGTGACAGAGCAGGGTGCGTGTTTTGACTAATTTTCCCCCTTTTTAACATGTAATGGTGGTTTCATGTTAAATTGGTGAGCAATGTGTTGGCATTACGTTTTAATTGTGCTGTAAAAGCTGTAAACCTCCGGGGCACACCATCATTCGTTAGTGTTTTCTGCTTCGTTTCTTGAATGAGTTGTTCATGAGCCGCTTAGTTAGATTTAGTTCATTTAGTCAAATGCCCTTCTGCAGTGTGTTTTTTATTATATATTATATTAAGAATTAGAATTGTCACTGATTAGGGCTTTCCTCCCCACAACAATATTTCATAATTTATTGCATTTGGATGGAAGGTTCCCGGAGGGCCTGGCTTTTAAAGACGTGTATTGGCTTTACAGCTGGATTTAAGCCAGGAAGATGAATGCACAGATTTAATAATACTCACAGATCAGCCAATAAGAGGAAACAGATTGTGCTGTTTGGATGAAAGTTTGTCTGCTGTCGGGGCCTGGCACAACATGTTCAGCTTCACACACTCCGCATGCTTGCACAACACACACACACACGCACGCACGCAAGTAGGAGTAGAGAATATGTTTCAGGTCAAAGTGAACTTGTTTTTCATCTCACAAAAACACACAGTCGTCCTCATCAAAGTGTCACGCTAACCCCCTTTGAAAAAGCCAACCAGAAGATCAATGTCCTAACAAGCACCAGCTAGTTTGCATTTTTATGTTTGTGTTTTGTGTAATTGTCTGTGCCAGATTACTAAATAGTCGCATCCAGACAGGAACGGATCACAGACGGAAATGGATGTAACACCAATGCGCGGCGCTGCGGACACACACGCAGACGGAACTGCGGGACACACCAAACCATTGAAGAAGAAACAATAAAGGAAGTCCGTCGTCTTCCGCTTTCCGAGGCTCATCTAGACTACTGCGATTCATTTATATATTGACCAAGATGAGTCATGTCAGCTGAAATATTCAGATATTATGTTGGCCTGTGGTCAGCGCTCGCTTTTGTTCACGGTGTACGGCGGGTTGGTGACATCGTCGTCTTTGTATCGGCTGTTGGCCCTTTCCGTGTGGACAGCCCCTGAGCTCTTCAGTATTTGGGAATATCATAGGTCTGACACAGTTGACATTCCAGATTTGATCCCTTGAGAGGTTTGTCAGGAGAAACTACTTCTATAGAGAAGTCTCAGGTGGCGAAAGAAAAGACGGGCTAAGCGAGGCTTGTGTGCTAGCTTGCTGGCTACCCAAAGTAGACCCGCCATGCAGAGCCTCTTCCTCGCTAATTCTTGCGTACTAATCAACAAAATGGATGCTTTTGACTGAGAATCGCATCGGGCACCGTAAGTAGCTGTGCAGTGGTGGCTGGACAACTCTATTCCTGATGAAGCTATCAAACTGTTTCCAGAGTGGACAGGGCTGTAGTCTTCGGGAAGAGCTGAGGTCTGGTGGGGTCTGCATATAAACAATGACTGGAGCCCTCTGTCACCGATTCTGTTCATAACCTTAATGAACAGAATTTCTCTGCACAGCCAAGGCATCAAAGGGGTTCAGTTTGAGGGCCAAAGGATCTCATCTCTGCTATTAGCAGATGATGTGGTCCTGATGCACTCATCAGGTGGTGACATTCGGCGTTTACTGGGGTGGTTTGCAGTGTGAAGCTTCTGGTATGAGAATCAGCACCTCCAAATCGGAGGTTGTGGTTCTTAGTCGGAAAAGGGTGGATTACACACTTCGGGTTTGGAGTGAGAGCTAGGAGGGTCTTGGGGCCATTGACAGAGGGGTCGACGCAACATCTGCAGTAATGCGTTCGCTTCATCGGTCTGCCGTTGTTTCAGATCGCCATCTGGACGATGTACTGTATGTTCCCGTCCTGAGTTTTTTCATGGCTGGACTCACACCGGATGCATCCTGGACGCCTCCCTGGTGAGGTTTTAGCAACAAGGTCAGCCGGGAGGAGGGCCCGGGGAAGACCTAGGACACGCTGGAGGATCATGCCTCACAGCTGTCCTCCCGGTAGAACTGGAAGGGGTGGCCAGAGGCCAGGAAGTCTGAACTGCTGCCCGCTAAGTGGAACAAAATGGATGGATGGATGAATGGATGGTTGCAGCTGTAGACATTAATGTCCAAATCTTATCAATATCAAATCCTGTCAATTTCTGGATGTGTAATACAGACCATTCCTTGTTTGGTCCTTGTTTACACCACCATTGAGGTCACATGCAACGCATCAGCATCTCCACATCTTCAAAGCTCATCAATGACTTCTTTCTGATGAGGCTGAATGGGTGGAACTTCACTCCTTGAATCCTGACCCAGCTTCAGGTGCACCGTAGAGAGCGTCCTAAGTCAGTGCATCACAGTTGGCGTTAAACTGCCAAACCTGCAGACGGTGTGTACCCTCAAATGGAAAGCCATATTGGGCTGTGGCCTCAAATAGAAATATGCAATAGCCAATGATGATAAGATGACCATTCCTTTAATGTGTGAGTTTTAGCCGTAAAGGGCGTCATCCCCCGTCATAATTTTGTTAGGTGCAGTGCGACCTTAGCTCAGTGGTTCCCAAAGTTTTTTTGCAGTGCCCTCCTTTTGGAGATAAAATGATTTTCAGCCCCGTCCCCCAATAGGGTAATAATGAAAAGTGTATGTGGTAGCCCCGCGCCACCCCTGTCATAAAGCTGGGGGCCCCCAAGTTGGTGCGCCCCCAGTTTGAAAACCACTGCCTTAACTGGTCATCTTGCTAATTAATGAAAGTTGTCCTAACATTTGCTTTGCATTAGGGTTTTATTTCTCTAGCTATCAAGTTAAACTAGTCAGACATTGTGGAGAAGAGATTAGGGGCCAAATGGTGGGGTGGGGAAGCATTTCAGGTTCGGGCAAAGCAATAACAAACATGGCGGAAGGTTTCAAGTTTGGCTTTCAGGTACACACATGCACTCAATACCTCCACACATTATCACCACAGGGGCAATTGGACGAGCTGAAGCAGGCTAAAAGACAAAAAAGCTACATTTTTGTCGTTCAGGTATCTTGAGAAAATGTAAGTATTGCAAACTTGTGTCCGTCTGCCCTAAAAGTGTTGCAAAATACAACCAAATGGTATCCATCTGGAGCAACTGGAACTTTTTTCTCCCTCCCAGTGAGAGGGCAGATATTAAACAGGGTATTCCTTATTAAAACCTGCTTGCGTTTCATTCAGCTGTATGCAATTCTCTGCTACTCGCCTCAACTTCACCCTCCAGAAATGTCGTGTTTTACACAGTTCTGCAAGAAAAAGCTCACCTATACACAAGTAAAATCGGCAGTGTTGCTCTGCTACAGTTGTCACACGACGATGGTGATTCTGATTCTGTCCTAGAGCTTCTGCAGGGAGAAAAAAAACCCAACTTCATTCATCTGGGATGTGATTTCAAATGCTTTTTATAAAGGTGCTGGATGACATGTCAGACATAAGTTTATGTAAACACCGCATGCTTAAAGGGTAATTACAGGGGGCATAACAGGGAGTGTGTGTGTGTGTGTGTGTGAGATTGTTGGTAATTATATTGTGGTTTACCATAACTGCGTTTGATAAAAACACTGATAAATCCCTACTATTATTATTTGAGGAAGTTGGATCTGTAATCCCAAAAACACGGACATGCTGACACACAGTTGGTATTGGGTCAATGAAAAAAAGAAAATAAAAACAGGAACAAGAATTTTCACCCTTTTGACATCACAGGGTACGTTGATTTGCCTTCTGCCATGTTTTGTTACATTAAAGTATTGTTTGTGGCGTGTAGGTCTGGACCTCAGATGCAGAGGCGTGAGGCTAAAAAACACGTCAGGGGCTGTCCACACAGAAATGTTTTCAAATGGCAAAGTATTTGATGGTTTCAGCCTTTCATCCACACGGAAACGGCGTTCTGGGCGACCTGAAATGCCGTATTTTGAGAACCGCTTCCCGAGTGGGAAAATCTGAAAACGTCGTCTAGTCGTTTCCGTGTAGGCAAGCAATCCCCTTGTTTCTAATCACGATGACCGACTCATCTGCTACACGTAACCAGACGTTTGCACAGATGCCATTGAAGCCACAAGGAGGTGTTTGATCGACATAGTTCTACAATGTTGCGTGTACAAAACAGTGTCAATTAGTGATAGGCCAGGGGTGTCCAAAGCGAGGGCCACATTATGAAAAATGGAAGTATGCATCTTTGCCACTTTGATATGCTAAGAAGTTATATATATTTCCAGAAAAAAATACATCTCAGGTTTGTCATATAGGTGAAGGATTGAACTTTCTTCTTAAAAAATATTAAATAAAACATTTCCTAAATAATTTGTTCCTTGATATATTATGACTTTATTTGCATATTATTATCAACTTTCCCCTCACAAAAAAAATTACTACCTTATTTTGTGTTTCATTGTATTATGACTTTTAAAAAAACACGTTTTCTTTAATACTTAAATTGTATGCTACTAAAATTATTTTCCATCATTACAAATTTATTCCTGTAAAATTGCAGTTTTTTCTTTTTAGAGTGTAACTTAATATTTTGGCTTTATTTTCTCATAAAATTGCAGGTGTTACAACTATTTCAACTTTTATTCTGAAAATTTGTATTTGTAAAATCACTGATTTTTCCATTTATGCTAGAAAGGTAATTGCAGTACCTTTGGGTACTTTGCCTTTCATCAACACGCGTACGTTCAGTGGCTGGTGTTTGAATTACCATTAATATTTTATAAAGGGATAAGTGACCGGAGCGAAAGAAAAGGGAGCGAGAGCCTGTTTTTCCTGTGGGACCACGTTGAGCGTCATAAATTAGCTTTGATAATCAGCACCATATGCACATCCTTCTTGGCGTGCGAATTTCACCTCACCTGCTCTGTCAGTCGCAGGCACCCCTAGGGGATCTGGGAAACTCTCTCCTCCGGCTCATCAATGGACTGGCACGCCCACATCCTCCTCTGCATAGACGCAGACAACACCACGCACCAGCACGCGGAGCCAAGTGGAACACAAACGTACGCACGAGCCTAAGTAGAGCACTTTGGCCGACGCTCCTGCCCGCCATTGTGACGGGGGATTGCCTGCTAGTGGGGATGTGAGGAGCCTATCATGTTGAGAGGATGAGAGTGTTTGAGGACACAAATGAGTTGGAACAAGCCTTCCCCTCATCTGTCGTGTCTTTTTTTTAAAACTAACACTGGTATCACATTAGCACGCAGACCTTAAACATTGCTCCCCGATGACCGTAGTTGGATTTCCTTTGCTAATGTGTGGCTCCATGATGGTTTATTTATGTTCACATGCTCCTCTAGTCATCTGTATAAATATCTGAGCTGTTGAGGAAAAGCTTTTCAGGAGCCAATTGCTTGCTACAGCTTGGGATGTCTTTAAGGACTTCCTCATTACTTCCTGCCTTTGTCCAGCGCACATCCTACTGCTGAGCTGCACAACAGGGCTCGAGGGGAAGGCTAATGGGCAGCGTGAGGGAGGCGGTGCGATATTACTTACATCTGAAAGGAAAGATAACTGCTTTGCAGGAGCCCATTCAGAAAATCCACCAGGCTCAGAGGGAAACGTTTGCTTCGGCTCTTGTTTTGCCGGCGTAACCCAAACGCACGCCGACCTTCCTTCCGGTTCTCTGGATTTTATCATTTGAATAAGTACAGCTGATACGAGGGGGGGTATTGCTTAAAGGGTTTGTGTGTGATGTCGGAATACTGTATAATGTGACCGGAATCAGATAACCGTCTGGACATCGACACTGCATGGACACAAATACACATGGTATGCACTTTTTCACAGATTAAAAGTGTCAGTAAAGTAACAATACAAATACCACAAGGATCAACAATTACAGCCCTATTTAGATAAACTGGTTTTGGTAGGCGTCTTGTGTATTATTTTTTTAAATTTCTATATGGGAAGGCGCCCTAAAGCAGACCAAGCTCCTCTGTGCTCCCAGCAAAGGTCAAGAACCCCCAAAAGGAACAGCTAACATCCATCCATTCGTCTTTGCGCGGGCACCAGTCTAAGCAGGGAAGCCCAGACTTCCCTCTTCTCGGTACTTTGCCCATCTCCTCCCGGTGGATTCGACTGGCATTCCCTGCCAGTTGGGAGTCTCTCTGTGTCCTTGGTGTCTTTCCCAAGGCCTCCTACTGATCAGACATGCCCTGACCACATGGGAGGCATCTTGACCAGAGAGGCCTCATCACAAGATGAGGAACAGCTAACAGTAATTGTAGTGAATCTGCTCTGGTGTCAGATTGTATGGGTTGACAATCTGTGCATCCACAACACCACAGCTCTGCGGCTGATCTTCTGAATGGCTTGCTGAAAGGTAGACAGATAGGCAACCTACAGTTTTTATTCTCCATGCCTTTCTGGCCCTTTCTTGAAAAGACCCCAAAAACTGGTTTGGTACAGACCAGAAGTAAACTTAAAGGGTCCCTGACATGAATTGTCAACTTAGCTTGGATATTTATGCATTGTTTGTAATTTTGCTCTACATTGTTTGATTTTTGAAAGTACAAAGTACATTTGAAAAATAATTACTTTTATAGTTAAAGGCGTTTTTAGTTAAACACACGCTGGAGGGACTATGTCTCACAGCTGGCCTGGGAACGCCTTGGTGTCCTCCCGATGGAGCTGGAAGAGGTCGTTGGGGACCGGGAAGTCTGGATTTCCCTACTGAAGCTGCTGCCCCCGCGACCCGGACTCGGATAAGCCGAGGAAAATTGATGGATGGATAGTTAAAGGTGCCAGCCATGACAAAGTAGCTCGCAGCTCAGCCTTGAGGTAGATGGTTGACTTGGTTCAGTATACTTATCATCAAAATATTAGTCATGCCAAAGCGTTGTGTTGCATCTGAGCCATACTGTAAGTTTGTTTACGCTTCCAAAAGATGAGGGTTTAAGACAACAATGGATGAAGCAATCATAGAGAACGCCAAATGGATGCGGGTTCCGTTCTTTGCAGTGATCATTTCACTGATGACTTCTTTCAAGAAGCATTTGGCTTGAAAATACAGCATAAGTGCATTTTGAAAAAGGATGCTATTTCGCCAGTACACAGGAAAAAACATAAAAGCGAAGAATGGACATTGCGTCAAAGTTGCCATAGAACAAGATAAGTCATGTCGCGTTCACATACTGTCTTCAAAACACTTCCATAATAGTGACAAGGCTGCAAAGCATTAAACATGTTATATAAACATCTTTTGACAGTGATATGTTTGCTGTGGGGAGCGGTGACAGTGAAGACCATCCACATATATTATCAAAAAGCCAATTATACCCCCTTTATCCTCATTAAGAAGTCGATTTGAAACAATAATTGAAGAATTAGCAACTCCAGAGTCATTCACACTTACCATTCTTCCAAACTTCATTTCCGTGTCATACGTCCATGTTGTGCAAGTTCTCTAGTTCATCTCCAAATGTTTTGTCCTCCTCAAGCGATTGATACACTACTCAAACTTTTGCTATAATCACTGTAAACGTCTCCTGTCTGTGTTTGTTTGCCTGAGTGATAGCTCCCCGATGGCGTCACTTCCCCAAATGAGGCTGAACTTGCTAGCTTGTCGTGGCTGGCCCTTTAACCTATAAATGTCATTTTTGTGGATTTACAGTTCATTTTCAAAAATCGAACAACGTAATTACCAACAATTAATAACATAATTAAGCACAGTTTCATTAATCATGTCAGAGATGCTTTCAGTTCTCGGAGCGGAACGGGTTTAGTTGTCCAGCCGATGTGATCTTACTGGCTTAGCATAGCTACTGGTGTGTTCTGTTCTGTGCTGAGTATGCCAGGCTTATGCTTCATCAAATTCTTTGCATTTCATGGGCTGCTCAGCTGAAGGGTGGGATGTTTGGAATTCTAATATTCTCAAGAACTGTGTTACATCACCTTCATGGGAAAATGTGCTGTTTCCCACAGGCCGAGCCATTGTTTGAGGAGGTGCCTGTGGGATGTCCACTTGTTGCTCATCTGACAAATCATGTTTGGAAAAAGATTATTCTTTACCTCCAGCTGCTTTCTGCTCGCTGGTTGTGTCGAGAGGACAGGACAGCCAAGACAGCTCAAACTTAAGTCTTCCAAACAAGCAGGCGCTTAGATGGCTCTCGACCGTCAGTGCTGGAAATCCACGTTGTTTCTAAATTTGATTTTCCTCAAACGAATCCTTGTGTGACCTCTCCTTCCATCCAACCCCAAGTTTTTCTTTTTTTTTCTTTTCTTGTTTTTTTTTTTTTTTTTTTTTTAAACCTGGACATCTTTCACCCGACCTAACTTACTTCGCTGAATGTTGGTGGTTTTCCTTGAACAGGTTTCACTCCAAAACGATTGATTCTCTCATTCTCATTCTCATTCTCTCATAAATTCCATTGGCTGTTTCTTGTGCCGTCCCCTTCTCTCCACGACAGATTAAAAAGGTGCACCGATAAATACTTCCCTAAATGCATCAGCGTGTGTGTGGTACTGGAGTGGTGACTGTTATAAGACTGCAGTAAAAAATGGCTTTTACACTTCCACAGTCATCTCTATCTGTGATTGTAGCTCAGGAGAAAGCTGGAGTCGCGCTCCGCCCGAGTCGAGCCTTCCCCTGTGCCCTTATGAGGAGATGGCGCTGCTAATTACTCTTCCAACATAGTCAGGACGTCTAGCTGGCCAGTGGTCAGGAGAAGCCCAGAAAACGGGTCACATGCACACGCGTGCGCACACATACGAGCAAGACGGTGAAGAAGTGAGAAAAAAAACGCCTTTCATTGTCTTCCTTTTCATGTCTCCTTTTCTCTTCTTTGTTGCTCCACCTTGTGGGAAAGATCCTCCCCTTTTGCCTTTTTTCCTTGGCTTTTTGCCCCCACACTCCCCGAGTTCCTTCCCCCGTTGCACGCTGTGGTATGCAGACATGCAGGAATTTCTGGGCCTCAAAATGATAGACCAAACTTGTCAGCCCTGGCTCCTGTTACTAAAGATGGCTGCGTTTGCCCAGGGTTCCTCTGATTGGTGCGCATGGAGCTCCTCTCCGTGTGATTGGTCACAACGTTATTTGTCCATAGAGCCCATGCTTGCTGGCAAAAGTCTGAATTTCAGCTTGTGTGCTTGCCTAAGACACAGTTTCCATGAGCAACTCTCTACACTCACATTCACTCATCATCTGAGCAAATCAACGCCACAGTGTGACACATGACCAGATTTTAGACAGCACGGCAGCACGGTTTTCAAAGATTGCCAAGTACAGGCAGGGTATTTGATGCCATTCATGTCCAAATTTTGCGGCGTCAACGTCAGCCCCTGCACACAAGTAGCAGCCTGTGCCTCGTCCCGTTGCAGTATTCCCACTGAGTAATTGCGCATCTGACACCAGACGTGAAAAACATCCTGTTGTGCTGCTACACGTGTGGAAATGATGACTCCAGACACAGAGGAGGATATTTTTCATGCATTTTTCATGCACACAAAATGTGGAGGAAGGGGTTGTTATTTCCAAAATATGAAAACTCCCAATTAAATAATGATTTGAGTAGGGATGCACCGATCGTCCAACACCCCNAAAAAAAAAAAAAAAAAAAAACAACAACAAAACATGTGATCAGTATATGCAGATAAATGCCTTTTTAGAGCCGATGACAAAACCGATTGGCATGCAGAGGCAAACCATGCATGTGCGCTGCATCACGTAGGGTTGCCAACACCCGTATTGAGCCGGCAAGGGATGCACTTTGTCCCGTATTGATGCAAGAATCAACAAAGACTCTGTAAAACCTCAATGGCTTCAGTTTGACAGCTTTACACAGGCCATACTTCTCAATGCCTATTGCTGTTCCACTTTGCTTCTTTGTGACATTTTGTTTTTAAAACAAACAAGCAATGCGGTTAGTTCGGAGCTCGTTTTGTTCCACGGGGACTCGCTCAATGGGGTGCGGAATAACTTTTTCAAGTGTCACGGAACAATTTTGCTCTCTTGTTGTTATGATACTAGTATTGTCTTGTCCTCCAAACACTCTTTGTGTGTGCTTTCCTAGATTGCCAACTGATTTTGAGTAGCTCAACAAAGGCTCAAAGGATGTTTGCCTGAACCGGTAGAGGTTTTTACTTATAACGGTTAATAAAAAAAATATATATATATATATAATATAATAAATAAAGACGTTTGAGTGGAGATGTGCTTGGTAAATAAAGTACAATTCAAACATTAGATAGTTGACTGCTGTAATAATGTACAAAGTTGGACATCCCAGCAATCTGGACACTCAATTGCTTCTTTTTTAATAAATAATTGAACTGTTTATTTCCATTGTATTGGTGTTACTCCAAAACATGTAGCAAATTAAAATGTCAAATAGTACAAAAATCCTTTCACACAAATAAAAGGAAAAAAGAGAATTTGTCTAAATGTATATTTTTTAATCCAGTGGAACCTCGACATACGGAAAAAAAAAATACAAATTGGTCTTTTAATGGAAAATTGTATAAAAAATATTTGAAATACAAAAATGAAAATGGACAAAAATTTTGAATTTACTGGCCTCCCCTGGCGTGGTAATGCACCAAAGTAATTGATGCCAACTGCCGTTGGTTATTATGGTTATCCGCATCATGCTTTTCCTCCCAAAATGGTGCTACATTACGGCATCCCTTTGCCCAGCGTACCGAAAAGCTCAATTGTTAAAAATTCAAATAATAAAAATTATAGTGTTAAGTTTAGTATGTAATGTAGTGTATTCATTTAAATGAAGTTACAGTATGTTAACTTATGTATGATATCTGCCATCTGTCAAAACTCCGTTCCTTTCCCCTCCTCCGCCAGGAAGCTCACCTAACTATACCAAAAGTGTTTTTATTATTTTCTCATTGTTTTTTTATCATTCATGCACATGTAAATCATTACGTTGTCATAAATGAACATATTTATTTCAGGTGGGTATAATATTTATAACTTAATACGACAGATTTCAGGGGCTGGAAAAAATTACTACATTTATATGGTAAATCTCATAATCCAAAAATTCCAAGACACGAAAACCCTTCTGGAACGAATTATTTTTGTATCTTGAGGTTCCACTGTAAATCACTTATTTTCATGGGGCACTTAAAATGATCTAAGGGCAGCCATGATCAATATCATGCATGATAAATAAAGTGAAAAATCAGCAGTTAATCCACGTGATTGGTTTCAGTATCAGTAGATCTCAATCATGGATTATTGGAATCGGAAGCATAAATGCTAGATCGGAGCGTACATAATTTGGAGTGAATGAGAAGGTGGAACGTCTACATTTGTAGACCACGCACCAGGCGACTACAGGAGAATCTGTGGTAAACACAAATTATATATATGTTTTTACCTAAAAGAGTCAAAGTTCTTCCGCACTAAACCTATCCAACTTTAATGTAGGTACAGGAAAGCCTCAAAAACCAAATCCATCCGTCCATCCGTGCCACTATAACGATGATTCAGGTTGGCTTGGGGGTGGGGGGGATCCATTCTAACTTTGGATTTGTCCATGTGACTAATTGTTTTAGGAAGCAGCGCTCGGTCAAAATGTCATGTTGGCGCCTCCTAATATGGATGGGAGATGACACTGAATGGCACCACAGACCAGCCCTTAAATAGGCTATGAGCTAAGCAAGCTATTCTCTTACAAGTGTGTGTGTGTGTGTAGCTAGATAGATATATCAGCAGGCAGCATGACGTCAAACCAAGCTAATATTTACCATGCCTGACTCTCTCCAGGGCCTGACGCTTTGGGTCTTGGTGATGGAATTGTTGCAACTAAAAAAAGTTTGGACGTACAGTACCTTTGACGTGCTATACTCTGCTGTCTGTCCACAATACTCACTTTCACTGTTGATTGATTTGTGTATTCATTTTTAGAGGTGCACATAAAAACACTCCAACAAGGACAGATTACCCATACTTTGAAGATGAGCAAATCAAACTCTCCGTTTTTCCTCCTGCCTGTGACGTTACCGTTTCCTGACCTCACTTGTAAACAAACATTCACTTTCCGAGGAAGACATTTTACGTCCTAATTGTACCAATTCTGACAAAAAATGGCAAATGTGTACAAAAAGTGACACCAGCTACTCGGAGCGTGAGCGCGAATACAGTGCACCTTGCTGGGCCACTCCAGGTGCCTCCTCCCGCTCTATATTTTGGTTTTCTTGACATCTTTAGCGGCACACCGGCTGCTCGAAGCATGTGTTCGAATATAGCGCACCTTGCTGGGTCACAGCAGGTGGTTCCCTCCACTCTATACTTTGGTTCTCCTGATAGTGGTTATCTGATAATCAACAGGTACAGTTGGTGAAATCCCAATTTGTTCTAGTCCTTCTTACCTCCTGGTGTGCATTTAAATCTAAATTAAACAAAATTGATCTAAAAAACATATTGATTATCTTCTTGACAAGCAGAAAGTTATCGGTACAGGTTTAATAAACAACAAAAAATTGTGCATCTGTATTTTGGTAGGAACAATAAAATGATTTGCACTCATTTAATTGTGCGTAACTTGTGCGTACAAAGTGAAAGCATGTGATCCCCACACCAAAAAAACCCCAACCATCCGCCAACCCTGTTAAAACTCCAAATACCTTACCAGGGGCTAAAATGAACAAGTGATTTTTTTATGAGTGCAAAATCACAAGCTAGCAGTGTGACACGTTTGATAACAAGTCTTGTCACTCGTGTAGACACTCAAACCCCCAGAAGGAATGCGGCTGTGTGCCCCACCGGGCGTCAGCCAATGTTAGTCCATGCAGACGAGTGCCCCTCTGGTCAGTTTGACAGAACTGATTGGGTGCAAGATAAAGAACAGATGTGGGGGTACAGGTGTGTCCTACACTGCAAGAAAGTGTACCCCTTGCTGTGGGGTTTAACACAATCACAGCCTGTGTTGTTAGAGCAAATCATTACACAACCATAATAGACCCGCCTGAGCACTGGATTGCAAAGTGATGACACCTTCTTTTCCCAGCCCTCTTTGAACAGACGTATGCATGTAGGAGAGCACAGTCTGAGACGACAACAAAGGTCATTATGTGTAGATTAAGACAGACGCTCCCATCTCACTCCGCGGTGATGAATTTACCAACTGCTCTCCTTGCGGTCTCTCCTTGTGTTAGCGGTCAGCTGATTGGCACACTCATTGTTTTTTACCAGCTTTTTCCGAGCCTCGCTCTAGTCCTGTAAAGAAGTTCTTTAATAAGGTTTGGCACATGACGAATATCCACTAGTACATAAAATTAAGGTTGAACACAATATGTTCTTGGACTCTGGTCAGAGATTCTGAAGTTATTGTTTTCCCATAATAAATAACAGAAATGAGGGTCCAGGACCGTTTCCTTCATTTGCAGTTACTATGGCGTAGAGCAGAACCTTGGTTAGTGTCATTAAGCCGTCCCAGAAGGTCTGTCTCCAACCGAAACTGATGCTGAGTGATCCTTCCCATAAGAAATCATGTAAATCCTATTCATATGTTCCAGAAGGCCAAAAATGTTAACACAAAACATGTTTTTATTTGGCCTGTCAAAAATAGCACGTTAATAGTGGTAACTAATGTACCGTATTCCATAAATAACACTTAACTTTTTTAGCGTAATTAAAGCATGCGTTTAATGTCAAGCCACCCGTCTCTGTTATGACGGCAGACCGAGCCACAATAGCGTCCCCACAGAATCACACAGTCTGCTGCTTTTCCCTGACCTGAACGCATCATCGGCAGTGCGATTTCAACATCGTGTACTGTATGTGTCTCCAACTCACAAACATGTCTCTAGTCAGCTCGTCCTCGGGAGGACACTACCTCATTGTCACTAGACAACAGCAAGGTGCATTCACTGACACTCTAGAAATCATGACGACGTCTTTATTATGCGTGTATGTGTGGTCTAAATAAACAGAAATGCAAAGAAAAACACTAAGTGGATATCACTCACTAACATAACTCTTACCGCGGAAGTTTGATTTGCTGCATTCAAGTATGCTTGGAAATCCCCGAAAATACACCTACACTCAAAACATGTGACTTCAACTTAAGTTACGTGGCGTCTTTGAACGTAACCCCTCATGGTCCATAATAATGTGGTTCAAATATCGTGCTATTATTTAAGAGACTAGTGTTAGGCAAATATGTTTTCAGACATGTGCTATGTTTTAGCTTGTTTTAATTTTCAGTACATTTGGAGCCCTTAATACATACAAATGTATATACTGTATATATACTGTCATTCCTTTTTACATAAAATACAGCAAAAACGGGCATAATTCAAACATAGTGGCTAATGGTGATTAATATTGATTAATTAATTTGAAAACTGTAATTAATTGGATTAAAATGTTGAATTATTTGGAAGGAAGGAAAGAAAATTCAATAATGTTTCTCACTTCAATAACCCAAAATGCAGCCACAGAAAGTTTCAGGTGCCAGCCGTTTAATACAAAAAGATGTAAAACACTATTGAATTCAAAAATTAACTCATGTCAAAACAGTAGAGTGGCATCTGTGTGGTGTCTCGCTGTGTCTTTGGGAACACTCACATCTTCATTGAAGGTAAAAGTAACCCTAAATGTTCATTTATTCCTTTCTTTCATCAATTATGTACATTCAGAATTGGTAAAAGCATGTACATCTGTAAAAACATGTTAAGTTGTAACCCTTGATGACATCATAGACCAGCTATGTTGCTGACCAGTTACGGTTCAAACTAAAAATGCATAAAAACTGTCATTTTCATCAATTGTTTATCTGAGAAGGGGTTTCTTTTGAGTAAAGAAGCAGACCTGTAAGAGCGGCTGTCAAAGTGGAGGCTTTGGAGACAAACCGTGATAGAATTTTTGTAATTGCATACACTTCCAAATGTGTATTTCACTATTGTCATGTTAGTTTTTAGCATTTTGAGTCTGATGAGCTATCACAGCATGTTCGTAGCAAAACATGGCAGTAATCAAATTATTTTAAATTACCTAGAAATTTAGATAAATGTTTTTGTGGCCATAAAGAGGATTACAGTCAAAATGCGGGCAAATTTTCAATAAACCAGGTCGGGGATGAGGTCCTACCCCAAGCGGAGGGTTTTGTTCACGATTTGTATCTGTTTGTTTTGAGTTTAAGTGTCAACCTATGTTTCTACCCTCACCTATGGTCATGAGCTTTGGCTAGTGACCGGAAGGGCAAGATAGCGGGTACAAGGGGCCGAAATGAGTTTCTCCGAAGATTGGCTGGGTCCCCCTGGGAGAAACAGGTAGTAGAACAACTGCTCCTCGGCCTTGAGAGGAGCCAGGTGAGGTGAGGGCATCTGGCTACGAGGCCTCAGGGAAGACTCGGGACACGTTGGATAGACTGTCTCTCAACTGGCCTGGAAACTGGATAAAGTAACCAGAGAGAGGGAAGTCTAGGCTTCCCTTCTTAGGCTACTGGCCCGACTATAGATAAGTGGAAGAAGATGGATGGATGGAAATATTGATACTGTTTTTCTCACAAGATAATACGCTTTGTCAAGCAGGTGTCCATTTGTTGTGACCAGCAGCAAATGCATTACTACCAAAAGCCACACAAGCACCCCCCAAATCCCCCAAAACATGCATAGTTAATCCTTTGATTCTCAAAATCTTACGAGGTAGCCTGAGGACTTGTGGAATATGCTGACGGTTCTCGTTTTGGTGGTTCCAACTCCTCATACTGTGGTGTAACATTATTGCCTTAAACTTTGCTTGAATTCCAAATTGTGCAACCACGGACGATTGGTTTGAGTTCATATGACTATTTGCTAAAATAAGAAAAAAATGCTTTCCTTGCTATTTTTGTCAACGCAACACTTCAGTCCAAAATAAAATTGTTTTATTCTGTCCAAAATAAAATCCAAGTCTTGGCTCCACTGTGAAGGGAGACTTGGTGAAACAACAATGGTTGAGAAGCGTCACAGAGCCTTTTCTCCTGATAGCCATCCATCACCAATACCTGTTTACCATCTCCTTTTAACCACTCTCCCCTGGGCCCACCCACCTTCTCTAATTCACATAGATTCGATTTAAACCTCATTTGGACTTTTCCCCCAATCTTGTTACAAGGACCCACACAGACACACACGGCTGTTTACTTTGTGGTGTGACATCCGTGATGCAAAACCGTCGTGGTCAAAGAAGCCGACTGCAGACAACTTGGTTTAAAGGGTTCCTGACATGATTCATCATCTTTGCTTAAATATATTATATATTGTTTGTGACTATGTTCGATTTCTTGAAAGCAAACGGTAAATTCGCAAGAAATGAATTTAAAATTTGTATTTTACGGCACCAGCTATGACGAAGTTCATAGTTTTCACAGCTCAGTGTCATTTTTGAATGTGACCTAATGAGAGCAGTAGCATTCAGCTAAAGCAGAGTGAACAAACACTTCTCAGAGGTAGATTGTCGACAGAATTCTGTGTATTTTTATCAAAATAGTAGTCATGCCAAAATGTTGTGTTGCTGCTGGATGTTTACAGTACTCTAGTGTTACTGTAAGTTTGTTTTCTTTTCAAAAAGACGAAGACGAAAGTTTAAGATAACAGTAGACTAAGCAAGTGCAGAAAACAAGCCCACCTTGAGTTCTGTCTTTTGCAGTAACCATTTCATTGATGACTGCTTTGACGGAACAGGGAAATTTAGGAAGGAAATTTACCATTCTTTGTTTCGAAGGCGACCAATCTCCTTATCCATGTTTTAAGGGTAAGGTCCATGTTCCGCAAGTTCTGTTTCATCTTCAAATGTTTTTTCCTCTTCAAACCATTGACACATTTGTCAAATCTTGGCTATAATCACTGTAAACATTCTCTGTCTTGTACACCGCTATGTTAGCGTAGCTGAGCGATATCACCCCGATGGCGTCACACCCGAAAACGAGACTAGGCTGTGAGAACGTTTGTAATGGCTGCTGCCACAAACTACAAATGTCATTTTTGTGAATTTACCGTTTGAAGAAATTGAAGAATGTAAAACCTAATTACAACTACTATATAACATATTCAATCTAAACTGAACAATCATGTCAGGGACCCTTGAGGGCACTGTTTCCACCTAGTGGTACAATTCATTTTGGTACACATTGTACTTTGTTTCTGTTTTTCAATACGTCTTTGTTTGGATGGCGGCTGGATCGGTACTCCAGGGTACACTTGTCATCAAACCACCGTCGAGCAGTAAGGGGTCAGTGTGGAAGTATTTTGTTAGCCGTGTTTATCTGTGGCTGCTGTGTTTCAATGAAGAGCTTATTTCTTTGTCATCTCACCCACACTGCCTGATGGAGGGCCTCAGTTGATGACACCTGGACCCCTACAGCAAAGCAGGGACCACTCCACTGTCTTGACTCCCTTTTTTCCTTTCCCATTGCATGTGGTGTTCATTCAGTCTATTGTCCTTGTACCCCTCGGTGCATGTATTATGTATGTTCATGCACACGAGGACAAACGGCTTCTCCTTTGTGGTCGGACCCTTCTCTTCCTGTAGTCACCCCGCTGTGTAAATCCCCCAGCCGGGGTTTGTTTTTTAATCAGGCCCCTGTGGGGATGCCATGTGCTTGAGCTTGGCATGGAGGCTGATTGAGGACCCCGGCCTGCTGCTATTCACCGCCTGCAAAGTCCACATTACTGTATGTCCACGTAATTGCTCTTCAATGAGCTGACACTAAAAATGAGCCTCATCCATCGCAGTGCACACAGCTACAAACACGCACACACACTTTTTATTTCTTTATTTATTTTTATTAACCTACTTAGACAAATCATGAAGTTAGAGGATTATTTAAAAACAAGATACTGGGTATTGTTTTTTTACTGCAACTCCTGCTGCATGGTGTTATTATAGCCTGGCATATGTAGCATACAGAAAAAATTATGGGATTCTGGGATCACTTTGACACATTTTGTGGACAAACCAAACCGATGTAGGTCAATAAGAGAAGTGTTATAGGTGACAAAGCAAATTAGTGCAATACCTTATTATTAATGAATTATTTTATTGTTAAATTATGCAGAGAGCCCATTACAAAAAACCCGCTATGGGCCACAAATGGTCCCTATATTGCACTTCGGAGACCCCTGGTTTACACGCTTTCTTCTCAGCAAAGAGTATGACTGAATAACTGCAGTCAATTTCCATTATTGAGGATTGATTGCAGTGTAGTATTAATAGTTCCGGCTTGTAGCCCGATTCCCTGCCTCAGTTGCACAATGGTGGCACACTAATTTGGTCTTATCCACTTGTTTACATCAGGGGTCCACCGTGGGATGTGTATGGAAAAAGTCAGGATATGGATATGGGGGGCATTTTGATACTAAAAAGCTAAAAAAGAAAAAAACATTAATAGTAGAGATGTCCAATAATATTGGCCCACCAATATTATCTGTATTATTTTATATATACTGTATATATACAAACACACACAAACACCATATCTATATGGCCCAACCCTACTCTAAAAGAAGCATCGCATTTAATGTAGGTTTGTGTCAAATAGAACAACATATACTTTTGTACAAGTCCCATAGTAATAATTGTAATTGTAATAATTGTAATAATAATGGGACTAAGTAGGTCAGGTAACAAAAAGAAGCTCAACATTTTAGACTCTCACTTTAAGTGCTCTCAGCAACTTCGCCATTATATATGATAAAACAGTTTTGCAAAGTTCTTGGTTCGTGTTCTTCGAATAAAGAAATAAATAAGTCAAAAGAATTGCTATTTGTAATTTTTTTTAATGCAAACGCAGTAGCGGCACGACAGCAGCAGAAGATCCATGCAGCCCGCCACCACAGCTTCACAAAAAATTCTAGGGGAAACCCAGCAATTATTTTTATTTAACTCAGCAAACAACCTAAATAGTCGAGAGTTCACAGAGTTGACGTTGCTTTATGGACTCAAGTTCTATGAGCAGGAGTGTTTAAAGTGGGTTGGGTGGGTGTTGTAGAAAGAACATTTCTTCAAGGTTGGCAAATCTGCCCGAAAAAATCCATTACGAATTCATATACCATTCCACCCCTACAAATACTGTAAGTTAAATAAATAGAACAATTCTTTGCACCATTATCAAGCTACTATCTAAGTAATGTGAAGTGTTCCTCAGGCTATTTGATCTTGTTTTGAAGGCACAGCAGTAGAATTCCACACTTTGGAGGGTTGTGGCTTCAGAGTGACTTAGCAAGTGCAGGATAAACAAAAAAGAAATACACAGGTCTGTTCTTTTCAGTCCTCGCCGCCATGGCTGCATGGAAACCTCTGTCCATCCTTAGTGGATCATCTCTTCTTCGCCAATGTTCCTCCTTTAACGCCCCCATGCTACAATACTTCCTGTGCCAATCACCTCTGGCCTTCATTCCTTTGCCTTCTGTCTGGCCTGACCTTCTGTCTTTCATAGAGCCATCATTGTTCTCTTAAGGTGCTAAGATCTGTCCAGTGCACTGGTGTGTTTGTGTGCGTGAAAAACATTGCTCTTTATATTCTGCAATGATTGGCCTTCAAGTGGAGAAAAACATCTCCCTTTTACTGCTTGTTCGGCTATTAATATATTGTGCTCGCAGCAAATCTCCTTAGTCCGACAGTTATTGGACTTAAGAATTTAATTAGGGGATTGTTTTAGGGTAGCACACGCTGCCTTAGCATTAGAGTTAGCAACAAAAGGGCTTGAGGGCTTGACTGGCAGGCAGCCCCGAGTCATCTCAAATTGAGAAAAAAAGACAAATCCCGTAGTATTCCATTTTCCTCCGCTTATCCGGGTCCGGGTCGCGGGGGCAGCAGCTTCAATAGGGAAGTCCAGACTTCCCGGTCCCCAGCGACCTCTTCCAGCTCCACCGGGAGGACACCAAGGCGTTCCCAGGCCAGCTGTGAGACATAGTCCCTCCAGCGTGTCCTAGGTCTTCCCGGGGGCCTTCTCCCGACAGGGCATGCCCGAAACACCTCACCAGGGAGGCGCCCGGGGGGCATCCGGACTAGATGCCCGAGCCACCTCAACTGGCTCCTCTTGATGTGAAGGAGAAGCGGCTCTACTCTGAGCTCTTCCCGGATGGACGAACTCCTCACCCTGTCTCTTAGGGTGAGTACAGCCACCCTACGAAGAAAACTCATTTCTGCCGTTTGTATCCGCGATCTCATTCTTTCGGTCATGACCCATAACTCATGACCATAGGTGAGGGTGGGAACGTAGATCGATCGGTAAACAGAGCTTTGCCTTCCGGCTCAGCTCTCTTCACCACAACGGTCCGGTACAGCGACCGCATTACTGCAGATGCTGCACCGATCCGTCTGTCGATCTCACGCTCCAACCGTCCCTCACTCGTGAACAAGAACCCGAGATACTTGAACTCCTCCACCTAAGGCAAGACCTCACTCCCCCCGCGGACCCACAATCTGCAGGGGCAAGCATAAAGGTCCGGTGCTTTGTAAATTGGGCAGTGGTCGAGGGCGGGTGTCCGGGCGACGTGGTCTTCGGCGGCCAAATCTGGTTCTTTGGACATGGAATGTCACTTCTCTGGTGGGGAAGGAGCCCGAGCTTGTGGAAGAGGCGGAGAGATTCCGACTAGATATAGTCGGACTCACCTCAACCCACAGTTTGGGGTCTGTAACCAAATTCCTTGAGAGGGGCTGGACCTTGTTCTTCTCTGGAGTTGCCGCAGGGGAGAGGCGGCGAGCTGGTGTGGGCTTATTGTTAGCCCCCCGGCTTGGTGCCTCTGTGTTGGAGTCATCCCCAGTAAACGAGAGGGTTACTTCCCTACGCCTTAGGGCTGGGGAAAGGGTCCTGACTGTGGTTTGTGCCTATGCGCCGAACGGCAGTTCAGAGTACCCAGCCTTCTTGGAGTCTATCAGAGGGGTGCTGGAGAGCACCCCAGCTGGTGACTCCATAGTTCTACTGGGAGACTTCAACGCCCATGTGGGCAATGACAGTGTGACTTGGAGGGGCGTGGTTGGGAGGAACGGCCTCCCTGACCTGAACCCGTGCGGTGTGTTGTTGCTGGACTTCTGTGCGAA
>QODF01000200.1:749746-763485 GCA_024372805.1 Oostethus manadensis | reverse complement strand
TGTGCTGGGAACGTCTGGCAGAGTCTCCCGTTTGTCGAGTCTTCAACTCTCATCTCCGGCAGAGCTTCGCCTGCATCTCGAGGGAGGACCGGGATATTGAGTCCGAATGGGCCGTATTCCGTGCCTCCATTGCTGAGGCAGCCAGTTGTAGTTGTGGCCGCAAGGTGGTCGGTGCTAGTCGTGGTGGCAAGCCCCGAACCCGATTGTGGACACCGGGGGTTAGGGCTGCTGTCAAGCTGAAGAAGGAGTCCAATCAAGCATGGATGGCTTGCGGGACTCCCGAAGCAGCTGACAGGTACCGGCAGGCCAAGCGGCACGCGGCTTCAGCAGTGGTCGAGGAAAAAACTCGGGTGTGGAAGGAATTCGGTGAGGCTATGGAGCACGACTTTCGGTCGGCCTCGAAGAGGTTCTGGCAAACTGTCCGACACCTCAGAAAGGGGAAGCAGCCCCCAGTTCACACTGTTTACAGTGCGGACGGGGGCTTACTGACCTCTCAATGGCCCTTCACAATCCCACTGACATACCTTCCGTAGAGGAAGCAGAGTCTGAGGATCCGGGGGTAGATGAGTTCCGCCCAGAATTCCTCAAGGCTCTGGACGTTGGGGGACTGTGTTGGTTGACACGCCTCTACAACATTGCATGGAAGTCAGGAACAGTACCTCTGGACTGGCAGACCGGGGTGGTGGTCCCCATATTTAAAAAGGGTGACCGGAGGGTGTGTTCCAACTATAGGGGGATCACACTCCCCAGCCTCCCTGGGAAAGTCTACTCCAGGGTGCTGGAGAGAAGGGTACAGCTGTTAGTCGAACCTCGGTTACAGGAGCTGCATTGTGGTTTTTCGTCCCGGTCGCGAAACACTGGACCAGCTCCACACCCTTACAATGGTACCGTAAGGTATGTGGGAGTTTGCCCAACCGGTCTACATGTGCTTTGTAGACTTGGAAAAGGCATTCGACTGTGTCCCTCGTGGTGTCCTGTGGGGGGTGCTCCGGGAGTACGGGATTGGTGGCCCGCTATTAAGTGCCATTCGGTCCTTGTACAATCAAAGCAGGAGCCTGGTTCGCATTGCCAGCAGTAAGTCGAACTTGTTTCTGGTGAACGTTGGCCTCCGCCAAGGCTGCCCTTTGTCACCGTTTCTGTTCATAATCTTCATGAACAGAATTTCTAGGCGCAGTCAAGGTGTTGAGGGAGTCCAGCTTGGTGTCCTTAGGATCTCGTCTCTGCTATTTGTGGTCCTTATGGCCTCATCAGGCTGTGACCTTCAGCGTTTACTAGAGCGGTTTGCAGCTGAGTGGGAAGCTTCCGGGATGAGACTCAGCACCTCCAAATCCAAGGCCATGGTTCTTAATCGGAAACGGGTGGACTGTACCCTGCGGGTTAGCCGTTCTTTGGTTTTCTGGACAGCGTATTTCCTTGCTGGTTTCAATGGCTTTACACTTGTATTACCCATTGTAGTAGACAGAATAAGAGTAAATAAGCCTTGTAAGACGTAAATAAATGCCCAGCTTGAGCAGTGTCAAAGTAAATTTGCCCCTTAGGAAACCTTAGTGGCGGGTTTAGTGCCTGTCTCGCCAAACGCAGACGACACCTAGTAGCCAATGTTGAATACAAAACATTCTCAATTACGTTTCTCCTGCCTTGTATTCGTATGCCATTTTTATGCTCGAAAATGCTTCATTTAGCCAGGAATTTGTGCATTTACTTATATATGCATATTTCCGGTTCTAATGATATCACAAAACAGTGATCATTAATTAATAGGTTTTTAAAGCAATAATTGTGCGAGGGATTTGTGTACTACCACCCCTCTACTACATGGAGGTCATCCATCCATCCATCCAACACTTATCCTCACTAGGGGGTGTGCTGGAGCCTATCCCAGCTGATTTCAAGTGAGAGGCAGGGTACCCCCACAGGACTAGTTGCCAGCACAATCGTAGTGCATATATAAGCAAACAACCATTCAGTCAGCAATTAACCTAAGATGCATGTTTTTGGAATGTGGGACGAAACCGGAGTACCCGGAGAAAAGAGATTCGAACCCAGATGTACCGACTGTGTAGCCAACACGCTAACTGCTAGGCCACCGTGCGTTCTACGTGGAGGACAGTTTCGTTAACAGTTTTCCTATTGCATGCATGATGTTAAAATTTGAACGCAATGTTAGCGTTTTTGCATCACATAGCTATGCTAGTCTTGCCAACATTGTGTTCTTCTACATTGTATGTGACATATGGCATTTATTACCTTGGACAAGTACAGAGTAAGAGTGTATACGGTATGTAAAGTACACAATGACACTAACAACGCTACAGACACACAAAAGGCCATGTTCCCTGGTGGTCTTACTAAAATATACCATATTCCAGCATGGGGGCTAGATTTACATTTTGTTTTGGTCTCTCCATCTCCATTTGACAGTGCTTTGATGTTTTGGCTTGCTATCTGATGCGTATCTGCGTTCCTGAAGACATTATTCTTCCCAAAAGTCTTCCTTGCTTGCCTGGACTTAAGTGAACAAAGTCAAGAAGATAGAAGTGATGTCATGTTTTGGGCCTGTTCTTCTTTAAAGCACCAGCACATGGTGCTCCTTCCAGACCTTTGCCTCAAGTCCCCTTCAATAGCGGCGAGGCACGCCTGATCCAAAGTATAGCAAACAGAAGCAAACCACTTTCCAGATCTCCCAATTTTCCCATTGACACGTTTAAGTGTGAATCAAAGTTCTACGCTGTTTTTCTTATGACTAACCGTCCCCGCAATCAGCCCCGACTGACTGGACCGGGAGACCCCGGGGGCTGTCTGCTTGGCTGTTTAACTTGGCCAGCGGAGCTGCGGGTGGAAAGATGGCTCTCAACGAGGTCAAAGACAGATTTCGACAACCAGGCTTAAGGTTTTGAGGGAACGGGTTCTGGTTGATTCTTACAGTTTTCAAACGTCCATGTTCTGGTAATTTAGTAGTCGTGTATCGAGTTCATATTATGGTTGATTGCGGAATGCATTAGGCCTCAGGGCTGTGTTGACAGCGGTGTTGGGGTCATAGGTTAATGAGTCGTAAGGGGGGGTTGTTTGTCCGAGAACAAAGGAACGATGCTAAACCTTCCCATGTCTGAAACACATGCATCACCTGTTTCCATGTCATGTTGGCGACTTTTCCTCCTGCACTTCCCGAGGCTCGACTGGAGGCAAAATGTTTGGGAATGTGTTTTGCCTTTTGGGAAAGCTGGATTGCTCTCTTTGGAATGGCCCCATGTTTTCTTGATCTCTTAGCTCTTCCTCCGTGGTCAGGAAGGCATTCACCTGCGCTACTCTGCGTGCATCAATGCATGTGCACAGGAGTTTATATATCTGTCTGTAAATCTGCTTGCCACTGTGCTGTGAATATAAAATAGGGCAGCAAGGATCTGCACTGCAGCTCCCATCACACCACATTCTCTGTTCTATTCACACTGACTGCAAACGGTGGAGTTTCCACCCAAACTTTTGAAGTGAAAAGAGAAAAACTTGCAATGCTTAAAACAATAGAGATGCTTGTGTTTTTGTGTTTTGCGGGTGGAAAAGAATCATTCAAATACCATAAAAACACAATATTTTAAGAATAAAGTTGAGGTTAATACATGTTCAAAGACAATTCTGGAGTTACCTGTAAGTACTGTGACAGAAGACGTCTGTGTGCAGCTAATCTGTTTACAAAAATCCCCCGTAAAGTCCCTCAGTTAAAAAAAATGCATGTGTAAAAACACAATATTTTAAGAATAAAGTTGAGGTTAATACATGTTCAAAGACAATTCTGGAGTTACCTGTAAGTACTGTGACAGGAGACGTCTGTGTGCAGCTAATCTGTTTACAAAAATCCCCCGTAAGGTCCCTCAGTTAAAAAAATGTGCAGAAGAAGTTAGAATTTGCCAAAGATCACATCAACTGGCCTAAAGAGAAAAGGAGGAACATTTTGTGGACTGATGAGAGGGAAATTGTTCTTTTTGGGTCCAATAGCCGCAGACAGTTTGTGAGACGACCCCCAAACTCTGAATTCAAGCTACAGTACACAGTGAAGACAATGAAGCATCATGATATAGGCATGTTTCTCCTACTATGGTGTTGGGCGTATTTGTCCCATAGCAGGGATCATGGATCAGTTAGCATATGTCAAAATACTTGAAAAGGTCATGTTGCCTTATGCTGAAGAGGACATGCCCTTGAAATGGCCGTTTCAACAAGACAATGACCCCAAACACACTAGTAAACCTGCAAAACCTTGGTTCCAAACCTTCACTACGACACTTTAGTGACCATCTGTCACACACACACACACACACACATACCACTTGGCATTCTTGCATGTGATGTCATATCTCCTGTACTTTTGTACTTTATTTTATTTTATATTTCATAGCTATTTTATTTTATTTTTTATTTTTCATTTCTTTTTTGGAAATGATGAGGCCATAAGGACGATGTGGTCCTTATGGCCTCATCAGGCTGTGACCTTCAGCGTTTACTGGAGCGGTTTGCAGCTGAGTGTGAAGCTTCTGGAATGAGACTCAGCACCTCCAAATCCGAGGCCATGGTTCTCAGTCGGAAACGGGTGGACTGTACCCTCCGGGTTGGGAGTGAGGTCTTGCCTCAGGTGGAGGAGTTCAAGTATCTCGGGTTCTTGTTCACGAGTGAGGGACAGTTGGAGCGTGAGATCGACAGATGGATCGGTGCAGCATCTGCAGTAATGCGGTCGCTGTACCGGACCGTCGTGGTGAAGAGAGAGCTGAGCCGGAAGGCAAAGCTCTCTGTTTACCGATCGATCTACGTTCCCGCCCTCACCTATGGTCATGAGTTATGGGTCATGACCGAAAGAATGAGATCGCGGATACAAGCGGCGGAAATGAGTTTCCTTCGTAGGGTGGCTGGACTCACCCTAAGAGATAGGGTGAGGAGCTCGGCCATCCGGGAGGAGCCCCTGCTCCTTCCCATCGAGAGGAGCCAGTTGAGGTGGCTCGGGCATCTAGTCCGGATGCCTCCCGGGCGCCTCCCTGGTGAGGTGTTTCGGGCATGCCCAGTTCGGAGAAGGCCCCCGGGAAGACCTAGGACACGCTGGAGGGACTATGTCTCACAGCTGGCCTGGGAACGCCTGGGAAGTCTGGACTTCCCTACTGAAGCTGCTGCCCCCGCGACCCGGACCCGGATAAGCGGAGGAAAATTGATGGATGGATGGACTTATTGAAGAATATATATTGCAATTTGTCAATAATAAATGTATTTTTTTGGAAAAGAAAATATATTTACAAAACAGTGCAATACTTAAAACATAAAAAGCAGTAATTTTTTTAAGAAACAAAATATTACAAGAAACAATATGCATTACTTCAAGAATATTGTTGTCATAAGTTGTCATAAGTTATAATAAGTAAGCAAAAAGATGCTACATTTGAACAATAACATTAGATTTTATATTTTTCATAACAAAGTTGCTGAAATATTTTTATTTTGTGAAAAAAGGAAAACAAATATTTTTTCTCTTTAATGATCATTAAAAATACTTAATACATTATTATTAAATCACTATTACATGATAAAAAGATGCAATCGTTTAAGAATAAAGTTGTATTAAGAACATTAAAAACTTGATAGTACAATTTTATTGTGAGAAAAACATTAAACAGAAGTTCAAAGTTGGAAAAATATTTTTAAGGAAAAAACTTTAACTGTATCAAGCGCAACGTTTTATTATTTGGTGGTAATATTACTTTACAAATGTATTTTGCTGTGGAAGAAAAATTCAAATATTCACAAAAAAGTTGCAATACTTGAAAAATAAAGTTGTATTATTTTTCTTCTATGCAAAGTAATGCATGAAAAGTAATAATACATGGGGGAAAATGCAATACTGTTTAATAAGTATTGCATTTTTTTCCCTCAAGTTTCTCTTATGTAAGATTTTTTTAAAAGTTGAAATATTTTAACAATAAAATTTTCCTCCCCAAAACAAGGCCCAAATTAATTGTAATACACAGAAAAAAAGACCAAAAATACACAGAAGTCAAGAGTGGCTAGTTTGTGTGCCAAGGACGTGCGTACGTGTGTGTGTAAATAATTTCCTGTGTGTTAGAAAATCATGGGGGCGGTGATGCGGACGTCTGATAGATTGATGTTTCCCCCTGCTGCCTCCCTCCATCACCAAAGCGTCGTGTCAGCAAAATCCACTGTCTTACATATACACTGCTACTGTATGTGTTGGTCTGAGGCTACATTTCTGTTGATTGCAGCACTGCAGGATGCGCATGCGGCAGAGTTTTGCCGAGACGGACGAGGACGCAGGGTTTGTCACGGCAAATGTGTCGGAGTGGAGAAGAATAAGGGAGTGGCGAGGAGGGCCCTCAGTGCTCCGCATCGATTTTACCGCCATGTTTAGCGTCTGTAATGAGATGCAGTGGCTGTGGGTTTCCGGAAGACCGAATTTGTCACCCACGGCGAGACACTTCAGCTGAGCGGGACGGAGCGGCGATGCGGGGCGGAGGAGGGTCAAGTGGAGACGAGGGAGGACGAGGGCCAGAGGACAAGTTTAATGGGACAGCGCGAGCCGTGAGGATCAGACACAAATGAAGACTGGAGGGGTGTCTTAAGAAAACGCCCGTCGAGAGCACGTAGATAGTTACCGCAAGACAGTCAATGTCTGGACTTGTCTCCATGGTAACAAGATTGGCCGACCGGCAGCGTGCAATAAACGCAGAAAAGGAAATCGATGAACAGGCAGACAAAGCCGAGCAAAAACCAGCGCTCCATTAAGATGGACCTGCCTTTGATAGTGTATTTCTATCATGCACGCTTCAATCATTTACAGTGCATAGCCGCATACAAGCCACAAGGCATGCTGGGTAACATGCTGTTGGGGAAAGAAAGTTGGGGGAGTTGAATTGTGGCCAGGTGCCATTATGGCGCACGCTTTGTGTTGTTTTACCAACAAACTTGCGTTGAAAGAAGTCCGGCTGCCAGAATTATTCTGATAGTAATTAAACTCTAGAAGCTGCTACAAAAACTTGTAAGATTAAAATGGACTGGACAGTAGACCTGGGACGATAATAAACACATACATTAATGAATCACACAATAAGTGAAACGGCCGCATGTTGGCCACGCAGTCAGGAGATCTGGAAGACCTGGGTTCGAAAATCCGTTGGGCATCTCTGTGTGGAGTTTACATGTTCTCCCCGTGCATACGTGGATTTTCTCCGGGTACTCCGGTTTCCTCCCACATTCCAAAAACATGCATGTTAGGTTAATTGGCGACTCTAAATTGTCCTTAGGTATGAATGTGAGTGTGAATGCTTGTTTCTCTATATGTGCCCTGCGATTGACTGGCGACCAGTCCAGTGTGTACCCCGCCTCTCGCCCAAAGTCAGCTGTAATAGGCTCCAGCATACCCGCGACCCTAATGAGGCTAAGCGGCATAGAAATTGAATGAATGTTCAATAAGTGAGAATGAACTTGATAATTAATATACAGTACAGTACTGCCCTGTGCATGCGTGTCTGTTTTCCTCGTCTCTCGCCTCCAAAGGAAAAGAGTTCACTCTGAGCATTGGTTTTTGCATCTTGGCGCATTTATTCTATAGAACAACCACATGAATGGGAATGAGCCCTTTTGTCATCAGTCATACAGTCTCTTTGGCCCGGTGGGTGGAGGCGGCGCCGCTAGCATACGCGCAGACTGCCGAAGGGTGTAACGTAGTAGAAATTTATTTAGTAGCTTGCACTATATTGTCATTGATTTTTTTTCACAGTACTTTCTTTAAAAGCAACGTTAAAAAATGGTCTCATCCTGTTCTCGCGACACCCTTAATAAATAATGATCAATTATAATAAAGATGATTACTTGGTAAATACAAAATATTGTTTTATTGGTTTTACAACAAAAAATATGATGCCACTTGTGGTCAAAATTGACAGCAAATACATTTAGCAAAAAAGATTAAGTGCCTTTTTGCTTAGTAATATTTTAGTTTTATTGAATAATAATATATATTTATTTAGGAAAAAAATCGTAACAGTATTTCTTTTTCTCCACAAAATAACTAATATAATATGAGAGAGACTGAGAATGTCTATATGAAGCAAACACAAGGCAAGAACGTCAAAGCTGTGAATATTTAGGTTTCCCTAAAACACAAAGATAATAGATCTGCTTTAATGGATGACTACGGAAATTGAAAAAATATTTAACTTTTCAATGTACGGATTTTAACATTAAATAAACAATGAATGGAATACCAAAATAGCTGTACCTTACAGGAAAAGTTCACCTTTTTCTTAAATTTTGCCCATCATCCACAATTTTTCTTTCTCTTTGAATTGCCATTCTGTAACAATTGCCAGGTAATTAATGCATGTAAAGGGACACATCTGCTCCGCCTATAACACATATTAACCCGTATATTAACCAAGCTATGGCGACATTGTTATTATTGTCATTGACATTGTTACGCCCAAGAACTACATTACTAGTGTAGTGACACCTGGCCGCACCGGCTAGCCATTTTCTGGCTAGCAACTAGCTTCACCACACACACACACACACACACACACACACACACACACACAACGCCTCGGGCTGCTAGCGAAATGTAACACTACATATTGGAGCTGCCGCCACTGCTGCTGTGTTTTTGTTTTTGAGTTTGGAAAGCTTAACGCTAGGTGTAGCGTTCCTTTCTGTGTGAAATCACTGCACCCAGGAATGAAGTTCCACTAGTGCTTCAAATAACCAAAATACTGTATTAAATAAAACCTTTTAGGAAGTTTAATACTAGAATAGGCGTGTCCCATCACGTGCATTAATCAGCTGCCTTTTTTTAGCTTTTATCTTTAGAATGGCCGGGAAAGAGAAAGGATTGTGTCTCACATAAGCATTATGGATGAAAATTCCTTTAATTAGTAGTAGTCCCATTTGAATTGTGCGCAGCTTTAATATTCCCCAGCAAACATACAGTCGCGTGTTTTCCGGTGGAACTTTGACACATGCTGTACTTGAACCTCTCAGGTTGCCGTGTTTGGAAAGCGGCTTACATAATAGCTGCTCTTTATCTGTGTGTCAATAACGGCGAGAGGGAGTGGCTGGCGCACAGCAGGGCAAAACAAGGAAGAAAGGCTGCCGAGTCTTCCTCTCTTTGAACGCGGGCTCATGATGACGATTAAGGGAATGTGCGCTTGTTTCGGTCTGGAGACAACACGCCTAATATGACAGACAGATAGCACTGACGTCTGACCGACACGTGTTTGGGAGTTGGTGATGGGGTGGAGCCGCCGCGCTTGTGAAAAAGGCAAACATGAGTGAATGGATAGTGGGGGTGCCGTCCATCTTGTGGGAGATGTGTTTGTTTACACGTCTTACATCAGATCTCGCACCGCATTTACAGCACAGCTTTTGAAGCTTAGGACTCCCGCCGTGGCCAAATGTAGTAAACGTGAATCCAGCAGCTTTGGACGGCCGTGTGTTTTCCAGAGTAAATGGCTGTGGGGTGAAAACGTGTTTGTTATTGTTCGCAGCACTTGGCCTGCAGACAACACTGCTAATTAAAGGGGAGGTTCTATGTGTTAAGAGCAGGAAGCGTTGCCGTGTGTGGCTGCACGCCATTGGCTGCCGGCCCTTTCCCATGTTCCCTCCCTGTTGACCCGGCAGCCGGGGCTGTTTACTGCTGAGAGCCCGTCGCAAGGTAAACACCCACAAGCCTTTGATCGGGCTCAGCGTTTTAAAACCCCCGACCGGAAGCGTGTGCGGGCGAGTACAACGCGGACATTTCCACGTGCGTGCGTTTTACCTTCGCGAGCGATGATAGAACGGCGCCCCTCCCGCTCGAGGTTGAGGAAGCGTTGACCCGTCCGTGCAGCCTTCCCGCCATCCCCCATCTCAGGCAGCATCCAAACAAAACAAGGCGTATGAATGAAAGTGGGAGGGGCCGGCTGGCCTAGAAAAGCGAGCAGATCAAGAGATAGATAGTGGTGCAGGGCAGGGGGAGGCCGTGGCGGAGAGGCGGAGGCCATGAATGAACCAGCATGTTTGGCATAGCGGCCTGCTCGTGCTGGGGGGGCGCTGCAGTGGCACCACCCCTCTACTGGAGGAGGGCAGGGAGAACGTGTGCTTTTTTATGATGAACCTTAAAGGATTTCCTGTACTAGCGCCATTTTCCTGCTGTGGTGGCTGAAAATCCTGCGTGGCAGTAGCGAGGTCTTAGCAAGCTTGTTGACTCCTCTGCCCCCGCCTCCCTGTCTGCCCCAGCAAGGCCAGGGTTAACCCCGGGGTCTCTCCTGCCTGACATGGAAGAAGCCATTGAATCGCTGCCTCCCCCATCCAGCAAACACATTGGCTGAAGCTGAGGGTGGATCTGGGGTTGCAGCGGCACTCTGGCATGGAGTCCTGACAGGAGCTGGATCGCCAAGCTTTTGGTTCTCAATGTGTGCACATGCCACGGTTTGCCGCGGTGCATTCACTGGCTCAGGAAAGTTGCAGCAACCCCTATTTTTTATTGCAGAGTCTATACCTTTCTTATTCCTAAACCTGTGAAGCACCCACAACCTCATCTGTTCTCTGCTTTTGCAGAGAAAAAAAACATGAAAATGTTTATAAATTTAGAAAATAAAAACAGAATAAAATACAAGCAAAAAAGTGTAATTTCTGGTAAATTAGGTTGCAAATTTTTATAATCAGAACAAAGTCATGACATTATGAGGAAAAGAACATGTTGATATATTTCAAAAATTAAAGCAACAGAAAAAAATGTTAAATAACAGAGTGGGCCCAACGACGGCTAGATTTATCCGCCTGACTTCTCATCCTCAAAATCCAAATGTGACTTTTTACCACACTGGCACTTGTTTTTAGAACAAACAAGCAATGCAGTTAGTTTGGATGTTGGTATCATAGTGGGAAAACATACAGTATTGTTCGAAATAATAGCAGTCCACAGCGACTAACCAGTACCGTCATTAGTATATATTTTTTGCTACATTGCAAACATTGCTGAGCCTTTGCCATTCTGGTTATTCTGCGATCCATTTTAAGGAATCGGAGATCATTTTAGCTAAACAGCCAATTATTTTTTGCACCTCTTCATAAATTTTCCCCTCTCCAATCAGCTTTTTATTCAAGCATGGCTGTTTTTTTTCCTCTGGCTTTCAAAGAGAAACACGTGATATTTCACAAAATTGATTACTGATCACTGCTATTGTGATGCCACACAGCTACTTTTTTAACCCACACCTTTCAACTGAATGCTGGGTCTCGTTTGTTTTCTGAGAATCTACTGCACCTACTGGTAACAGTGATTCATCCGGTTAGTCACATTGGACTGCTATTATTTTCAAAACTACCGTAAATCCCTGATCGGAGCATCCCTAAAATACTGTATATTAATAGTGAATAGTGAAGCTCCTGAGCAAGAGTCAAGTCAACATGTTTCTTTAAAGATGGGAGTCATTATTATTCCTAAGTAATATGTGTCCAGTGTTTTGCTAGCATCTGTTAAAAGGTAGCATCAATAAACACTTCTTTCTTAAGGTGATTTATTATGGGGCCCGGCTTTGTTTGTCGCAGTTTGCGCATCTGGAGGAAAGGTCAATGGCTAGTTTGCGATGTAATCAGTCTCTGCTGGGCCACAGATGAGGCAATAAGAGCCCGTTTATTAGATCATTACAGGGCACCGCTTGAACCTGAAGGCTAATCCAATCACATTGACACCAAACCTTGTTTCCCAATAGGTCACATGACAGCTGACATTAGCCAATGACATAATGTTCAGCCCCTTGGCAATTCCGCTTGTCTCCATGGAGCTGCAGACTGCGGCTGTGGGCAATCAGCGCTCGCTCCGTTGCATGTTTGCACGCAAACTGCAGCTGGAGCTTGTCTAATAGTGTGCACTCTCATGCTAATTAGCCCTGGGCTCCAATTGGTACAATTTGTGCCAAATCTGGTGAAACTTTTACCCAATTTTTTTGTGTGTTTGAGGTTCCAGTACGTATAGGTCCCATGTTTTAGACCAGTGGTGCCTAAATGTCCTCTTCTAGCAAGGGCCACATGGTGAAAAATGAAAGGATGCAACTTTGGTTTCCACAACGCACAAGGTTTACCAGGTGCAAGATGTTGTTATAGCATGTTTTTTTCAGTCATTTCCAGTATTAGTTATTGTTTAGTATATATATTAGTATATGGTTGCAAAGAGCACAGATGGCGCTGTTTGATTATTCCTTCATTGTAATGAATGAATGAATGTAGTAGCAACCTGCCATCTCCATAACAAGACCATTGCGCTGTTTAGGTATTACTGTCACTTTCATAGCAGCAGATTCTTTACAATGCTCATGGATGCAGTCGTTATCCTTGATTAAGGTCACAACAGTCAAGAAGTTCAGACCATCACCGGGTTCATTTCCACTGTATTTTGTAACGCAACACATGTACTGTAGATATGCTAAGTTACATATTTCAATATAAATACTGCATCTCCACTTTGTCATACAGGTGAAAAAGTATCAACTCTTTTCTAAATTTTTGCTGTTTTATTTGTTTGTTTGTTTTTTACATTTTCCAAATATTTAATTTTATCCTAAATAATCTTTGTATTTTTTTGTAATATGACTTTATTCCAGAAAAAAACTACTTTTTCTCCAATCTTTCAATCTGTGTGATATGGTTGAATTTACAGCTACAGATTTGTAGCTGGCTGATGGCAGATTAATTTAAGATGTGCAGTGAAGCCTTTTTTTACAAGCTGTTGGTATGGCATGGTGGGCATATGCATGGGGCTGGCTCAACTAGCTCTTCAATGAGGGTTAAGGGCAAATACTGTTACAATTATGACAATGTCCATGGTCATCTGTTTTTTGACCACCTTCTTTCCCTTCCTTCCTCTCTCTGCAGTGTGTCTGGACCGCTGTAAACATGGCGCTTGCAACCTCCAAGGCCAGTGCTGCCATGACCAGTGCCTGGGCGGCTGCTTGGAGCCAGGCAATGCCAGCAGCTGCGTGGCCTGCAGGAACCTCCAGCACGCCAACACCTGTGTGGAGAAGTGTCCCGCTGGATACTACGTCTTCAGGGGCTGGCGCTGCGTCAGCTTCCCCTTCTGCCAGGTTGGTTGTTGCGATGAAGTCACTCATAGATGCCATGAAAGTTTTTTGGTTTTACAATGTCTGCTGTTTCTCCCAGGCGCTCCACAACCAGTGTAAGGAGACCAAGAGGCTAAACCAAGGCCGGGAGTTTGGTTGCCATGAATACGTCATCCACAACGGCGCCTGTATTCCGGAGTGCCCTTCTGGATACACAACTATAAACTCCTCCATGTACGTCTGACTCCAACACACACACACACCACTGATGGCGTGTCAACATTGGTATCTTATTGATAGTGGCGACGAGCAGTCAAGACAAGGTCACACTCTTGTTTGCCGCTATGTTAGGTACTGTATACACTCTTCTTTCGCCATCAGGTTCATCTCAGTTTACTAATGGTGTCCCAATAATGTATACACACATTAAATAATAGTAAACTAGGTGTTTATTAAAATTCATTTAATTTTTAACATGTAAAAGAATTTGCATATATCTCTTTATATATATATACATATATATACACACACACACACACACACACACACACACACATATATATATATGTATGTATATGTATGTATGTATATGTATGTATGTATGTATATATATATGTATGTATGTATATATATATATATATATATATATATATGTAT
>QODF01000200.1:692153-749690 GCA_024372805.1 Oostethus manadensis | reverse complement strand
ATGTATGTATATATATGTATGTATGTATATATATATATATATATATATATATATATATGTATATGTATATATTTATGTGTGTGTGTGTATGAATCCCTGATGTCACTTCCTGTCCACACATTTATTTAAACACACACGAGAACTAGTCATATTTATGTCTTAAACGGCTGACTTAATCTGCTATATTGGGTAATATTAGTGTAAAGGTGACTATAGGGGTGTTATTTAATGTCTAGAGGACTCTAACAATGTTAAAACCATATTTAGAAGGTCGTAAACAAGTTTCTATACTCTATTGAAATATTGGATTTATGAATAAGGAATGCTAGTTGGCGAAAATGTATGTATTGGGATTAGGTCTGGAACCAATTAACTGCTATAAACGAGGCATTACTGTACATTTCGACAAGAATATCTCTATTTATAAAAGGTAAAAATAACAAATGGTGCCATTGTATTGATTTTATTTCAAGGTGCCCTAAGCCATGCTCTTTGATACGCGACATTACAGGCATAAATGGTTAGTCCTGTTGAGCTACTAATTATGAATTAGCAAGTGTTAACATTTTAATTAGTGCTGTTAATATTTGTAGGCATTGGCCGAGCATTGTTTAGTTTGGAAACGCATTCGGATTATAATTCCAGGGTGGCTTTGCTGCCAATAACTGATTAATTTCCTGTTTGAAAGATTACTCAGTGACTTGGAACCTGTTCTCTTAGGCGGCTTAAGTGTGATTATTTCATGTGAAGCAAATGTATTACAGATTGGATGGTAGGTTGTTTTTTTTATATACATATCTAATCAGGGTTCTGGTTAGATGTAGCGCTCAAGACCTTCCAATAAGAATAAACACGCTGAAGTTTAAAAACTTCATATTTACTGAAGACAATAGCGGGGTATAGTTTGCGTGGTATTTGCCTGAGGACAAGTGTGGGCTTTGAAAGCACCGTTATATTCTCACAGGTCGGGGCAGGAAGGAAAAAACATTTGGGGTAAAAAAAAAAAAAAATCCTCCTTTGTGGCTTTGGAAAAAGTGACAACAGCTCATGTGCGAGCTGCGGGCCAAGATGAGTCTTAAGTGGGAATAGGAGCAACTTTTGGGAGCAGAGGGGAATTAAAAGGACATTGACTTAAAGAGGATTAACAAATTTGAATTAACAATTTTACATGTGCTTTTATCCCCGTGTTTTCTGGCTAAATGACATCAACCTGAGGTGCCAGTAGACCCAGTGGAAATGTGAATAGAAAATTCAACCTCGATAATGTATTTTTTTCCATGTGTTTTGTGTGTGGGGTTGGAGGGTGGGGGTGGGGTGGGGGCGACTTTCCCTGCTTGCTGCCAGCCTCTGGGGATTATCAGGACCCAAAAAGAACATTGCATTAAGTGTCAGTCATGCTTCCTGAGGCAGAAGGCTGCAGGGCATCATCTGGGGGTGTGTTGTCTGCTTGGATGCTCATGGGTGATTGTGTAAACACATTAGGCCAAGGGTGTCCAAAGTATGGCCCGTGGCTGTTTTTGGATTCACCCCTGGCACATTTTAAGAACATTATACTATTCCATTTTCTTCCGCTTCTGCTGCGGGGGCAGCAGTCTCAGTTCGTAAGTCCAAACTTCCAGGGGGGACAACAAGGCATTCCCAGACATGCTCCCTCCAGCGTGTCCAAAAAATCATTTGTAAAAGTTGTTCCTGTAAATTGTGTATAATGTATAATACATGTGTATAATACAGTATTATGGGAATAAAGTCAAAATATTATAGGGAATAAAGTCACAAGAATACGTGAATAAGTCATAAGTAATCACACGAATAAAGTTGAAAAAGTTGGAATATTTAAAACAAAACAGCAGTAATAAAAGAAATAGCTGTATTTGTAGAAGAATAAAGTAAAAAAATTTAGAGAAAAAAAATCATATTCCTTCAAGACAAGTTGCAATTTTACAAGAATAAACTTTTTTTTTGTCATTTTAGTAGATTAGAGTTGAAATATTAAAGTGCGAATGTCATTTTGTACAAGTCTACGTATTACGTATTATGAAAAACAAGACAGTTTTATAAAAACACAGGAAATTATGGAAAATTAAGTGGGGGGAAAAAGTTAAAATATTATAGGCAATAAAGTCATCACAATCTGAAATAGTTAAAACAAATTTAAACAGCAGACAAACAGCTGTAATTGTAGAATAAAGTCCAAATATATTTTTTTAATCGTAAAACAAAAAGTTGCAATTTTACAAGCATAAGCTATTATGACACGGAAATATTGTCATTTTAGTAGAATATAGTTTCTTTATCAAAGAAAAATGGGGTTTTTTTGTATAAATTGTAATATTATTAAACAAATTAAAAACATTTTTAGTAGCAGAGTTGAAGAACTAAAGAAGAAATACATTATTTTATAAAAGTCATATTGTGAAAAACAAACACAGCAAAACAAATAAAGGGTTGGGGAAAAATGTATAACATTATGGGAATAATATATAATAAGAAGGAGAAAGTTAAAAATGTGGAAAGTGTAAAAAAACAACTGCAGAAATTGGGGATAAAAGAGTATGGAGTGAAGTTGATATTAATAGTATGCTTTTTCACCTACATGACAAAGCTGGGATGCTTTTTTGTCTTATAATACTTTATATGTACCTTCTTAGCATGTCAAAGTGTCAAAAGTTTCATCCTTTGTTTTTTTTCTCTATGTGGCCCTCGCTGGAAAACCCTGATGAACACAAACCTGTTTGAAGTTAATAATAAGATAGCAAAGGGGTGCAGTTTGCACAGATGTGCGGAGTCTGCTTCTGTCAGCCCTGCATGGTCTGTCCCAGATTGTTCTACCAGACACCGTTGCCCAAGTCACCGGGTTCAAAGCGGACAGATAAACACTGTCCCTGTAGGATCTGCACTCCGGACCCGGCCTGCTGTCTGCCTGTGTGTCTGTGTTTTTCACTACGACCGGCCAAAACATTCTCCCTTTCTACGCTGCAACTAGAGCGTTACTTTTCAAGGAGCTGAATATATGACTTACCATGCGGGACGAGGGGAAAGAAAGAAAACAGAAAAGACGACACAAAATACCTCTGAGATTTGCCTCCTAGTGTTATTCAGTAGAGACCGTTGCCGAGTGTTTCCACTTGCTAGGAGGTCACTGAGAGCAGAGGACCATATATTCTGGGATGGAGATGGACATGTTTTGTAGTTACTTTGCGTAGTCCTTTTGCTTCATGACGACAGTACGTCAAAGAAAGTGAAATTAGACAGGAGCCTGTCCAAGTCGCTCGAACTCTGCAACCACCACGGGGGATAAGGATGAGCTTTTCAAACATTTGAAATGGACAGTGATAACTAAGCATCGTCATCATCTTCCTCCGAATAAGCCTGTCTCTCCCTCCTTTTTAACGGCTCTTCAGTCAATTGTTTTGTGTGATCTTTTATAATATTACTTTTATATGTCGGGCCGCACGGTGGCTGAGTGGTTAGCACATTGGCCACACAGTCAGGAGATCTGGAAGACCTGGGTTCAAATCTCCGTTGGGCATCTCTGTGTGGAGTTTGCATGTTCTCCCCGTGCGTGTGTGGGTTTTCTCCGGGTACTCCGGTTTCCTCCCACATTCCAAAAACATGCATGTTAGGTTAATTGGCGACTCTAAATTGTCCATCGGTATGAATGTGAGTGTGAATGTTTGTTTGTCTATATGTGCCCTGCGATTGACTGGCGACCAGTCCAGGGTGTACCCCGCCTCTCGCCCAAAGCCAGCTGGGATAGGCTCCAGCATCCCCGTGACCCTAATGAGGATAAGCGGTACAGAAAATGGATGGATGGACTTTTATATGTCCTTTAGGTGTTCTGTGTACGGCGTGAGGGACTTAGGTGGTCATTTAGCTTAACACGCAGCCCTCATTTATAGATGTTAATTGCTTCCGGACACGACCGTGATAAATACATTTTCGCGATATGGGATTTAGATTTTATAAATGCAATATTTTCATAGTTAGAGCACAGAAAACCTGTTTGACTTTTTAAATATGGGTTTTAACATTATTAGAGCCCTGTTGACATGAAATAACACCCATGTAGTCGCCTTTACACTCCTATTATTCATTGTTTACATCACATTGCTCAACCCTTCGCTGCTACCTAGCAAGCTAACGAGCTGGCCTCAAACTTGTTTTTCTTGACTTAAGAAACCTAAAATGTACCATTTCCTCACTGAACGGGAGGGAACTTTCTTTCACGCTGTCATGTTGGACATGCTATAGCTGACTTTATGACCACATGCAGTGTTAAGGTAGTGGGTAGTGTAATGTAATGTCTCAATGTTTTGTGTCATTACTGCCACCTAGTGACCAAAATACTACATATCACTTGTTTTATTATGTTTTGACTAATAATAGACCATAGCCTACCATCAAACAATCGAGGGAGCGATAATCGCACCGTGATATTGCAAGGGACGACTGTACAGTCGGTTGCACTTTGAAGTTTGTGGATCACTCTTATCACGTTTTTTTCTTTACATGCTGTTTTGTGGTTGTACACGGCCCAAAAATATGCAAATCTTGCAAATTTTTTGCCAAAATCAAGCATTTTGCATCAAGCATCTACCATAAATGTATACAAACTGTATGTAAATCTATATGTATACATATACTGTATATGTATGTAGATATACATACATATATATGTATATATTATGCATTTCAAAAGACACATTCAAAAAGGTTGTGATGATATGTAGTATTTTACACAGGTTACTAGGTGTCAGTAAAGTTACTGTAATGTTGGGTGAGACACAGAAGTCTTCTGTCCTTTCGGCTTATCCCTGCTTGTCCCTTCAGGGGTCGCCACTGCGAATCAACTTTCCTTCGTTTGATTCGCATGTTTTGATTTAGTAAAAATGTTACATCGGATGCCCTCCCTGACACAGCCCTCTATATGAGGGACATGATCATTGAGAAATAAAGTGTAAAAGACAAAATGACAATGTGTTGAACTATAGTTATGGAATATGTGCTGTTGACACAAGTGCCAGACTTTTATGGCAAGTTTGAATGATCTCAGTAAAAGTGACTATAGGGGTGTTATTTCATGTCTAGAGGGCTCAAATAATGTTAAACAAGAGTATTTAGAAGGTCATAAACAGTTTTTTTAATGCTCTGCCTATGAAAAATGTCCCATTTAGGGAATCCTACTTTGCAGAAATTCACTCATACGTAGATAGCCTGTTGCTGTAGTCGCCGACGAGTTACGTTCTTACAGAGGAGATGTAACCCCTCATTTGTGGCTGTTAACTAGTCCCTGACATGACTGTATTAAGTGAATTTCCACAGTAACTGGCCACTTGACCCACTGCGGGATGATGCTTCAACTGCATCCCTCACATGGCTTGGAAAGGGGAACAAACAGCATCCTTTTGTTGGCCTTAGCAAAGAGACAGCTAAATGTTGTGATGAGTGCAGGTGTGTGTGTGTGTGTGGTAACAAGAGCTTTGAATATTTACGTTGTCCTGTCCACCAATCAAAATGCCGCATTTTAGTTGACGTCTTTTAGGTAGAGCTGGCAAGGCTGCAGTCAGAATTAAAGAGAGGCATTATCTTTCTTTTGAGACGGCGTTCATTTATGAATGAAGCGCTTTATGAATGAAGGCAGCACTATCAAGACCTGGTTTTCTTGCAGCGCTCGGCGTGTGTATGCGATTACGTGCAGAAGCACATGTTTGCAGCGGGAGGACGCCGCGCACGCCGCTCGCAGGGAAAACAGAAGAACGTCTGTTGGGGACTGCTGCGGCTGTCTGGGATCTTTACTGTGTGTGTTTATCAGAGATGTACATCTCTGTGTGGTTGACGATTCGATGCGCATCTAGATACAGGGGCTGAGATACCATTCAAAAATGATATATTTTAATAGCACAACGATTCAATGCGGTGTACAAAAGATACGATTCCATTTGATACGATTCAACATTTACATTTGTTGATGTAGACATTCAGCTTACATTATAAAATACAGAAGCCAATTTTATAAAAGTGTCATTTTTACAGTGTTTCCAAATGTTTAAAAGCACATTGTGTCCCCAAGCAAACTGGAAGGCAGGGGTCCAAACCACCAAAAAAACACTTAAAAAGATAAAATAATTTGTAAATAACTACATCAAATTTTATGTAAATGGATATTAATACTGTAATACTATCAAAATAATAATCCAGTTAGAAATCCCCTTGTTTTGCATGTTGATGTAGCAACACGTTGCTAGTCTTGCAAAACCTGGCGCATGTCTCGACAATCTAAGGATTGATGGCGGATTCCTATGCATCTAGGAGGATGCTACCGATGCATTTCCCACTCGTCAAACCAGACATCGAGTCGCATCGGTTTATTCTTCACAACTGTAGTGTTTGTGTGGGCATCTCTTCTGTGTCCCCAATAGTGCAAATAAAACAGAGTACAGATTGGTTCTATACATGATGCACTCGTACTTAGCATCACTACTCCACGTTTCTCACGTGAAATAGCATATTTAAACACTTATTATCAACCATCAAATGACAAAATGACCCACCTAAAGGAGTCCGATTGCTCCGAACACAGTGAGCCTTGTGCTGAAGTGCTGTGTCACGCTCTCTCCCAAGCCTGCTGCAGGAAACCGCGTTCAGTCGTCCGCCGTTCTACGTCCAACCGTTCTGCACACGTGAGCATTTGTGGAATTTATTTGGGGTTTCCGTCCTCAAAGAAACGAAACAAACAGCTTTTTGTTTGACGCTCACGCCATAGACGTACTTCCACTCTTGGCCGCAAAGAGGACAGCTCAGTTCGTCGCACTATGCAACTTTTTCCATTTTGAATGTCACATGGCTGTAAAATGACTTTGAAAACACAGAGGAGGCTGTTTTTTGGGGGTTTTTGCACTACTTTACCGTGCAAAATAAAAAAATTCATCAAAAGCCGCCACATTCCACTTTGCTTAGCATTGCTTGTGAAATAAATTTGACCAAAAAGCTGAAGAAAAGGACCACCTTGAGGATGATGGTACCCTAATGGGTGGTTGTTTTTTTACACTAGATTTTGGAATTTCTTTGCACACAAAAAAGTCCCACCTGACCCACCTAGAAACTTCAAAATAATTCAAAATGCTGGCTTCTGGGTTGCTATATCGTAATTGCTAGGGGTGCATGATAATTAGTGACTGAAAATGACGTCATGCCAATAAATCCATCCATTCATTTTCTATGCCGCTAAAATCCAATAACATTAAAAAATAGCTGCGATAACCGATAAGTAAAAAAGTGAGGCGAGATTAATTGTACTATCCTGGCAAATCAAGCGCTCCTTTGTCCCGGCCTCGTAACGTCCCCTGACCTCACTTGTAAGCAAACAAACATTTAAAGAGGAAGGATTTTGTATCAAATGCTTCACGGCGAGGGAAAAATAACCTTATCATCCACCTAAAACACCAGCGCCTCGGCATTTGAAAATTGCAAAAGGTTTGCCAGAGACTGCCGCGGCGTCACACAGGCGGCTCGGAGCGTGTATCCGAATACAGTGCACCTTGCTGGGTCACGCCAAGTGGCTCCTACCGCTCTATACTCCGGTTCTCCTGACATCCAGAGCAGCAAACGGGCTGCTCAGCGCATGTGTGAGTGTAGTGCACCTTGCTGGGCCACAGCAGGTGGCTCCCTCCCCCTCAATACACCGTTTCTCTTGATAGTAGTCATGTGGTAGTAGTAATGTCATGATGTTTGATCAGGACAAATCAACAGGTACACTTGGTCAAATCCTAATCCTTACGCCCAGGTCTGCACAAACTACAATTCAATCAAAATTTTAAAACGTTGACATAAAAAAGTTATCTGCATCCTATCCGTCTTGATAAAGTGACCGGTTTCGGTTATGATCTTGAAGTGTGTTGTGTGCTGTAAAAAGAAGTCGTGTATGTTGCAGAGGAGAGTGTATCATGCCGAAACTGAAGTGCTTGGTGGGAACGTAATAGCTGTATATTGACTCAGTCAAGCTGTTGTGTATGCTCCATTGAACACAATAATCCCTTTTTGACTAAATGCATAAAACGTCCTTGCTTGTTCGTATTGATTGGAATCGATCGGCGTTGTGCGAGCCAGCGCCGCTTCAAGGCAGCCCCCTCGACATGTCCCACCTTGGCGCTCTCGTTAGGATGCTGATGTTTGTATTGACAGGCCTCTCGCTCTTTTCAGGCTGACGTGCTCGCCCTGCGCCGGACTTTGCCCTAAACTGTGCGTGGGGAATAAAACAATCGACTCAGTCACCTCCGCCCAGGCTTTGAGAGGATGCACCGTTCTTCACGGCAACATGATCATCAAGATCCGGGGAGGGAGTGAGTACACGCACACATGCGCACACAATGCCAGCCTCATGCCGGGCCTTCTGATCTTCTTCTGTGGTTCAGTCGCTGTGTTGGTGTGCGTGCTGTTCTTTATCTCTCAAGCAGCAAGGCAGCTTTTCTAGCACAAGCTTACTATTTTTGGGTACTTTTCCCTATGCAGATAACATTGCTGCCGAGCTGGAAGCCAGTTTGGGTCAGCTTGAGGAGATCACAGGTTACCTGACCGTTCGCAGAGCCTACGCCCTCGTGTCCCTCTCATTCCTCCGCAAACTGCGCACCATCAGGGGGGAGCAGCTTGAGGGCGAGTACGTCACTTTGTCGTGTCGATATTTCATAAAGCAAGAAGCTCATAAAGCTAAGAAGTGATATATATTAACATGTAAGTGATATATATTTCAAGAAGGAAATGCATCTCAGCTTTGTGACTTTTTAATAAATTTTTTAATTATTTCTTAAGTAATCCTTCCAAATTTTCTACTTAGAATATTATGACTTCATTGCCAATATTTTTTATTTATTTATTTTTATAACTTTTTCCCCAACTTAATTTTTTTTAAATGACAACTTTATATTAAACTTAATATTTAAACATATTTTTTCTTTTATATTTCTACTATATGCTTACTAAAGTTAATTTTCCTCATAATATTATGACTTTTTTCTTATTATTCTTAATTTTTCTTTTTACAACTACCGTGCCAGCTCTTCTTTCTCTGAATGTTTTGACTTTTTGACTAGTCTCATAAAAATGTTTTACTTTTATTGTATTACTGTTTTTTATTTCAACTTTCTTTTTGTACATTTTATTTTTATAATATCATGACTTTATTCACATAATATTTTGACTTACTATGCTATAGTATTGTAACTTTTTCCCAGACCTAATTTTCCAAAGATAACAACTTTTTTTTGTTTTGCATAGTATTACGTCTTTTTATATGTCAACATTATAATATTTCAAAGTTATGTTACTAAAATGACAATTTTTTTCCGCATGGGAAGAGTTACAGCCCCCCCATTTCTGCTGTTTTTTTCCAACTATTACTATTTTTTTCTCATAGTATTTTGACTTTATTCACATGGTATTTTGGTCTTATTACCATAATATTGTAGCTTTTTTCCTAACTTAGTTTTCTAAAGATTACAACTTTATTTTGGTGAATTTATTTCTCATAATATAACAACTTATTTTGTTTTAAGTCTTTATTCCTAAATATTTTAAAATTATGCTACTAAAATATATATATTTTTTCTTATTACTTTGTTCTTGTGAAAATACTTTTTTTCATATTTATGACTTTTTTTTGTAAAATTACTGCAGATTTCTTTATTAAAAAAAATATATATAAAAATATATCTTTCAATTTTTTCTTGTTAAATTATATTTTTTTTAATGTGCCACGGACCGCACTTTGGACACCGCTGGTCTCATGCATCTCTCCACCTCTTCCAGCATCTACTCCTTCTATGCACTGGACAACCAGAATCTGCGTGAGCTGTGGGACTGGTCCAAGCACAACCTGACCATCCAACGCGGCCGCACCTTCTTCCATTATAACTCCAAACTCTGCATGTCTGAAATCCGCAAAATGGAGGAGGTGACGGGTACCAAAGAGCGCAACCAAAAGAACGACATTGCCGTGCGCACCAACGGGGACCAGGCCTCCTGTAAGATCATCGGTCTTACATAAGCAGGACTTAATACTGTGTAAAGTGTAATGTAGCCTCAGACAGTTTAGCGCTTTTAGTTAACACCAGTGGGAATGCGTCGTTTTGTGTGTCTGTAGCTTTAATGCTAATGAGCCGGATGTCCACGCCCCTCTGCCTATTGTTTATTTGATCCTTGATTTTTTTATTTTTTTATTTTTACATACTGTCTACACTGTAATTGATGTTCAATGTGGTTAGTGGGTATGCTCCACAGGTAGGATGTAAGATGGAGGAGAAAGAGAAATTCTGGTCAGACCTGGATGAAGTGATGCAGAACATCCCTAGAAGTGAGAGAGTTGTCATTGGTGCGGACTTCAATGGGCATGTTGGTGCAGGAAACAGAGATGATGAGGAGGTGATGGGCAAGTTTGGTATCCAGGAGAGGAACGCTGAAGGACAGATGGTGGTCGACTTTGCAAAAAGGATGGAAATGGCTGTAGTGAATACTTTCTTCCAGAAGAGACAGGAACATAGGGTGACCTACAAGAGTGGAGGTAGGAGCACACAGGTAGACTACATCTTGTGTAGAAGGTGTAACCTGAAGGAGGTCAGTGACTGCAAAGCAGTGGTAGGTGAGAGTGTAGCCAGACAGCATAGGATGGTGGTGTGTAGGTTGACTCTAGTGGTGAGAAGGATGAAGAGGGTAAAGGCAGAGCAGAGGACAAAATGGTGGAAGCTGAAAAAGGAGGAGTGTTGCGTGACATTTAGGAAGGAGTTGAAAAAGGCTATGGGTGGCCAGGAAGTCCTTCCAGATGACTGGACAACTACAGCTACTGTGATCAGGGAGACAGGTAGGAGAGTACTTGGTGTGTCATCTGGAAGGAAAGTAGATAAGGAGACTTGGTGGTGGAATGAGGAGGTGCAGGAGTGTATACAGAGTAAGAGGTTAGCTAAGAAGAAGTGGGACACTGAGAGGACTGAAGAGAGTAGACAGGAGTACAGAGAGATGCAGCGTAAGGTGAAAGTAAAGGTGGCAAAGGCCAAACAAGGGGCTTATGATGACTTGTATGCTAGGTTGGACAGCAAGGAGGGAGAGAAAGATCTATACAGGTTGGCAAGGCAGAGGGACAGAGATGGGAAGGACGTGCAGCAGGTTAGGGTGATGAAGGATAGGGATGGAAGGGTATTGACAGGTGCCAGTAGTGTCATGGGAAGATGGAAAGAGTACTTTGAAGAGTTGATGAATGAGGAAAATGAAAGAGAACAAAGAGTAGAAGAGGTGACTGTTGTGGACCAGGAAGTAGCAAAGATTAGTAAGGAAGAAGTGAGGAGGGCATTGAAGAGGATGAAGAATGGAAAGGCACTCGGTCCTGATGATATACCTGTGGAGGTATGGAAGTGTCTAGGAGAGGTGGCAATAGAGTTCCTGACCGGGTTGTTTAACAAGATCTTAGATAATGAGAAGATGCCTGAGGAATGGAGGAGAAGTGTGCTGGTGCCCATTTTTAAGAACAAGGGAGATGTGCAGAGTTGTGGCAACTACAGAGGAATAAAGCTGATGAGCCATACAATGAAGTTATGGGAAAGAGTAGTTGAAGCTAGACTAAGGGCAAACGTGAGCATTTGTGAGCAGCAGTACGGTTTTATGCCAAAAAAGAGTACAACAGATGCAGTATTTGCTTTGAGGATGTTGATTGAGAAGTACAGGGAAGGTCAGAGGGAGCTGCATTGTGTTTTTGTAGATCTGGAGAAAGCTTATGACAGGGTGCCCAGAGAGGAACTGTGGTATTGTATGAGGAAGTCTGGAGTGGCAGAGAAGTATGTTAGAGCGGTGCAGGACATGTACGAGGACTGTAAGACAGTAGTGAGGTGTGCTGCAGGTGTGACAGAGGAGTTCCGAGTGAAGGTGGGACTCCATCAGGGATCAGCTCTGAGCCCCTTCTTGTTTGCTATGGTGATGGACAGGCTGACGGACGAGGTTAGACAGGAATCTCCATGGACTATGATGTTTGCAGATGACATTGTGATATGTAGTGAGAGCAGGGAACAGGTGGAGGAGAAGCTTGAGGGGTGGAGGTTTGCCCTGGAAAGGAGAGGAATGAAGGTCAGCCGCAGCAAGACGGAGTACATGTGTGTAAATGAGAGGGACCCAAGTGGAAGAGTGAGGTTACAGGGAGAAGAGATAAAGAAGGTGGAGGATTTTAAGTACTTAGGGTCAACAGTCCAGAGCAATGGAGAGTGTGGAAAAGAGGTGAAGAAGCGTGTGCAGGCAGGCTGGAATGGGTGGAGAAAAGTGTCGGGTGTGATGTGTGATAGAAGAGTTTCAGCTAAAATGAAAGGAAAGGTGTACAAAACTGTGGTGAGACCAGCGATGTTGTTTGGTTTAGAGACAGTGCCGCTGAGGAAAAGACAGGAGGCAGAGCTGGAGGTAGCAGAGATGAAGATGCTGAGGTTCTCTTTGGGTGTGACCAGGATGGACAGGATCAGGAATGAGCACATCAGAGGGACAGCACATGTTAGAGGTTTTGGAGATAAAGTCAGAGAGGCCAGACTGAGATGGTTCGGACATGTCCAGAGGAGAAATAGTGAATATGTTGGTAGAAGGATGCTGAGTTTTGAATTGCCAGGCAGGAGGCCTAGAGGAAGACCAAAGAGGAGGTTTATGGATGTAGTGAAAGAGGATATGAAGGTAGTTGGCGCAAGAGAAGAGGATACAGAAGACAGAGTTAGATGGAGGCAATTGATTCGCTGTGGCGACCCCTAACGGGATAAGCCGAAAGGAAAAGAAGAAGACTGTCTACACTGTAATGCTGCACTTGTCCAACGTAATAGATGCTATGTATCACATACAGGAGTGGGACGGGGGACACAAGCATTAGCAAGACTTGCGTAGCTTTGTAATGCTGAAGTGCTAACACTATACATCTTAGCACATCATGCTAAATTAGCATACATGCCGAAGAAAAACAAAATGATCAGATCCCATGTCTGTAGCTGACTCTGAGGGATAGGTAGCAGAGCTTTGGGATTTATTTTAAGATGTGCAGCGAAGCCTTTCTGTTTTGTATTTATATATGTATATATATTTTTTCTTTTAAACAAAACTGGATTGGTGGGGTTCCATCACCATACATTTGCTCTTATAACTGTTAGAACATCACGAACAAGTCACTTTTGGATAATAGTGCTATAGTTTAGCATTTCAATGTTTTCTGGTCTATTCTATGCATTCATCTACCATAATTTCCAGTGTAGAAGACGCTGCTTTTTTCTTAAGCTTTGAACCCTGCAACCCTTTACTTTTCTGCTTTGCTGGGAAGCAGAAAAGCAAAGCCATGCATGATGGCAAGCGGTTATGTTAGTTGTTTAATATTCTCCACTAGTACTGGTACTATATATTTGTTACTACATTTGATGCACGTTCAACTTTTCTTCAGTCAACTTTTAGCATCCGTTTTGTCCCTCAGGTGAAACCAAGCTGCTGAAATTCACTTTCATCAAGACGGCGTCAAACAAGATTTTGGTGAAGTGGGAGCCCTTTTGGCCGTTGGATTTCAGAGACTTGCTGGGATTTATGGTTCTCTACAAGGAAGCGTAAGTATTTGCACGTTCGTTCGGATGGTTAGCCAGACGTGCGCTCGCTGTTGACTTGGCTCTCCGCTGTGGCCGGCAGGCCGTACAAGAATGTGACAGAGTTCGACGGGCAGGATGCGTGCGGGTCCAACAGCTGGGTGATCGCTGACGTGGACCCGCCGGCCCGCGTCACCGACAACAAGGAGCAGAGCGAGCCGGGCCATTTGATCCGGCCCTTGAAGCCTTGGACCCAGTACGCCATCATGGTCAAAACCCAACTGTCTGCGTCCGACGAGCATCAGGTTCAGGGGGCCAAGAGTGAGATCATCTACGTCCGCACCGACGCCTCCAGTGAGTGGCACTGTTTCACTCTACATCTCTTTGTCAAAAAAAAATATATTTTTAATGTCTGTGAACTTAAAAGTTTTACTTCTCTGCTTGTCGTTGATCAGCGTTCACTTAAAAGTAGCCTGGTACAGATTGTGGTGAAAGAAAGAAACTAGAAAAACCACCCGGAGAGCGCAGACCTCCGCCAAGCGCCAGAGTTCCACCCCCCACCCCCCATATTGTGATTCACAACAAAATAATAACCCTACTCTTTTTTTTCCTCCCCAGTTCGGTGTCGTAATATCTGGAAATTTTTCCGTTATCTGGATCAGCCTTTGATATGTTGTAGAGCCTATTGGTTTTTTCCAAGTGCTCTTACTATTTTTTGTGGAGTTTTATGCACAAATCCCGAAAATGGTCCTAAAAATCCCTAGGTTCAGACGGTGAATCGGGACCACCCCCAAAGGTTAATCAGTTCTTCCATATCCCATTTCCGACAATTCCTGAAAATTGTATCCACGTTCATTCAGAACTTTTCCAGTTAGTTGAAACACAAGCTAACAAACCAACAGAAAAAGGAGCTGCCGTACTTGCTGTGAGACATGGGCTGCGTTCACACTGCAGGTCAATTTGCATTGTTTTGCTCATATGTGACCTGTATCTGATATTGTTCAATTCCCATTTTTCCCAAAGGCGACCCAGGTCTTGTTCGTATGTACTGTAGATATAAATTTGAATGGTCTGGTCACATCCCACCCAGCTTACGTTCACAGTGCAGGGTCTGATGCCCAGTTTGGATTTTTTGTTTAAAATCCAATTTTTGCGACTGTACTGTGACGGCAACGCGCCTGGAAAGTGACATGCATGTGCAGAAGCACAACATCACTCGCATTTCTGTGTGTTTACGGGAATAAAAAACGCTGCGGTGTGTGATCCAGGGATGTGGGATACAATTGATTTCATATCGGGTAAAATACAGGCAGGTATTCCGCAATACCAATTCAATACAATGTCCAAATTCACCTAATTTTAAAATGTAGTGTACAGTATTTCAAATCAAAGCATAAAGAATACAAGACATCATAGTCATTTATTGATTTATATTAAACTGTGAAGTATATTGAGGTAATGTGCTGATTTACAATATAGACAGGCTAATATACAACATCAGAAAATTATATACCTGAAGTATCAAGTGTCACTATTTTGATTTCAGAATCCGCTTTAGATCATGTAGAGCTGGTATCGGAGGTATGGACATTTTAATATCAACCCTCACATTACTAGCTTGCTCTCCTTAGCGCATTTGTGGCAATTTCAAGGATTTTGTGCAAAGTCAATTATTTTCTCAACCAAATAATTCCGGGTGGAAGATGAAGAAGAGAATGGCAAGAATTTTGGTATGGAAGTTTGTAGACAGCTTGTTGCCACGTCTGTTCCAAGGTGTGTGTGGGTGGAGTGGCGAGACATTGCAGAGAGCTGCTTCACCAACTTATAAAAATCATTTTCAAATGAGAAGAACTTTTGCTTACATCGGAGTACACTTATCCCGGTTTTGCACGTTAAACTACGCCTTTCCACGACTGCCTACCCTTAAAGTCTCAGTAAGAACAGCAATACACGCCTTTCCATCACGTATATGTCGGACGTATGCCACCTGAGCGCTTACGCTGAAGTCTCATTGCATACATATCCCATTTATGTCCACATAACAATGACACCTGAGTCGCATTTGAACAAATGCGAATTGTGCTGTTCACACTGACATGTAAAAATCAGATACAGGTCGCATATGAGCAAAAAAAACTGGAATTGACCTGCAGTGTGAACATACCTGTGGAGGTAATTGCGTGATTTGTTCACGAGGGTTGGACCAGAATACCTGTAGACAGGTGCGTTCATCTCATTTAGTTGCAGGAAGTGCTTGATTCTTGTAATTGCTTTAAAAGATGTGCAACAAAATATCACGTTAATGGTACCACAGTTTATGTGTTATATATAGGTTCATATCTAATGTATGTCTATCTCTATTGTTCTTCAGAGCCTTCCGTGCCTCTGGATCCCATTTCCTCCTCCAACTCCTCCTCTCAAATCATCCTCAAGTGGAAGCCTCCCACCAATCCCAACGGCAACATCACACACTACCGGGTCATTTGCCGCAAGCAGCCCGAGGACAGTGACCTCTACAAGTTTGACTACTGCCTGCAAGGTCAGCACACACCTGCAGGACAAGGGAGGGGTGCATGATTCTGCAAAACAAAAAGTGAATTTTCTTGCTTTAAACTGAGATTGTGATTCTCTGGGACACATACGCACGTGCACGCACGCACGCAGCATGTTTACTATGTGCTTACTTACGTCTAAAGAAATCACACTATTATTATGATTATGAGTAAATTATAGTAGAATTATTATATCATTATTGACGGGGAACTTTTTTGCTAGAGAATTAGAGCTACAACAATTATTCGATGATTTGAATAATTAATTAAAACAACTGTTTTGGTATATGATTGGGTTTTTGAATTACTCCATATCAAAGTACTTTAAAAAAATGTAGTTGTATTAAGTAATAAAAAATGTATGTCATCATCGTAGAATTGATGATTATTTGATTCAAACGAATCCCGTACTCCCAGAGCACCCTCCACACGAGGGATGTGGTCAAATGCCTTTTCCAAGTCCACAAAGCAGAAGTAGACCAGCTGGGCAAACTCCCACATACCCTCCAGTACCCTTGCAAGGGTGTAGAGTTGGTCCAGTGTTCGTGACTGGGACAAAAACCACAAACCATGTTTTGACTAACAGTCATACCCTTCCTTCCAGCACCCTGGAATAGACTTCCCTGGGGAGGCTGAGGAGTGTGATCCCCTATAGTTGGAGCACACTCTCCGGTCACCCTTTTTATTTAAAAATCAATAATTAAAAAAATTAAAAATAAAAGAAATTAAAATAAAACAGTTAAATAATTACAACAATTTTAATCAATAAAATAATATTTTACAAAATCCAAAAGCTATTAATTAATTATCAGTATCATAGTTGGTATTAGATTCATTGTTTTTATTTTAAATTTAAAAATAAATAAAATAAAATTTATTTTATTTTAAATGATTAAACACATTCCAGGATACATTAGATTCATTTTTACATTTGTCTTTTTAAAATAGCTGATATTTGATGGTTTTAAAAATTGAACTCGCAAAATTTTTAATTAAAACCTTTCACTGAATGCAGAAGTAGTTGCACATTAATTGGATATTTCATTAATCAATGATGAATTGTTTTTTTTAATTTTATTTTTGTAACATTTTTTTTTTCTTTGCGTCAGACAATTCACATTCGTTCGTCACTCTCCTAAACGTCTTTTCCTTCGGCAGGAATGAAGCTGCCGTCCCGGACCCCGACACACTTGGACAGCGAGGACGAGCAGAAGTGGAACCACACGGACGAGCCCAACATCGGCGGCAAGTGTTGCGCCTGCCCAAAGACGGACATCCAGCTCAAGAAGGAGCAGGAGGAGATCGAGTACCGCAAGACCTTCGAGAATTACCTGCACAATGAGGTCTTTGAGAGCAGGTGGGTTTGGGTTTTATGACGTAGTGACGTCGTTTGTAAAGTTCCAACAAACACCATTCTTTGATAAGTTGGTGTTGGCATGGCTAGCAGCTCTTTTATTACCCTAGCACACCAAACAATCACATCACCTTTTTTGTCTCCACACACCCTAATGTGTTGGTCTACTGCAGCGCCGTGCCAGCTTTTGTCCTTCAATGTTTGCGTGTGTCATTTACTGTCTGTGGAGCGTAGTTTTGCTTCTGGGCAAGACAGTGGGTGGGCTCTGGGTGGGAGGTGCTGATTGTGGACCTACAGTACCCTATCCACACACGCACACACACACACACGCACACACACACACACACACACACACTGCAGCCCCCCAACAAAAGTGATTACTGTGCCCATTACCAATTATGCCAGTCAGGGGTGCAGCTATGCAGACTGCCATTTGGACACACACATTGAACCTCATACACACCTCTGCGGGATTTGGAGGCCATGCTGCAATAGAGCTGTGTCATGGACCGCAGCGCCCAAAGACTTTCGGCGTGTTCCTCTTTTTCATCACGCCAGGGCATGTGGGAAGTTTTCCCTTCTACCTGAGCAGGGTTGAAGTCCATCCTGCAGCTTAGTGCTGGAGATGAGAGGCGCACAGGCAATGATGCTGGAAAGAGTGGACGCCTCCCATTTGTTGGAAAGGCCCTTCTGGGTTTGCTGCCTTTTCATTTAGCGCCACGGGAAGTGGACTTTGGCTCATGGGTGCCACCTAGTGGAGGTAGTTTGTAGGTGCTGCAGTACAGGAATGGTCATGCAGCACACTGTTTACAAAAAACAACATTCTTATTTGTAAACAGTTACATGCATACATTTCTGAATTCAGTTTCACAATTATATACATTATATGAGCGGCTTTCTTTTCTAAACTTGTGCTAAATGCCTCGTGTGTTCTCCCTCCAGACCTTCACGTAGGCGGCGCTCAGTAGGAGTCGCCAACGCCACCGAATTGCCTTTCCTTCTTCCCACGATCCCCAGCTTTCCCGACGATGCTACCAAAGCCGCACTCAAAGATGAAGACGAGGAGGGAGCCAAGGTCTTATATAATTTTTCTATATAGACGGGAGCAGAGGTAGGGAACCTATGGCTCAGGAGCCAGATGTGTCTCTTCTAGTGACCACAAATGGCTCTCAGAAGTTTCTAAACATCATAACATTCATTTATTTTTAATTTCATTTTTTCTTAAAATATATGTAGCATATCTTGTTTTACAACAAGCGTGTTCAATTTATTTATTTGCCTGCCGCACATTCTAAAAATACAATTTAACAAAAAACTTTAAGGAAACAGGAAAATTGGAAAAATCAGCAGTAATTTTACAAAAATAAAGTCAAAATATTAGAAGAAAAAAGTTGTAATTTAACCATTAAAAGTTAAGTAGTAATTTTTGGAAAATTAGGTTGCGGAAAATTATTATTTTTAAAAAAACAGAAATTGCAAAAATAGCTTTAATTTTACGAGTAGATAGTCAAAGTATTAAAAGAAAAAAAGTCACAATTTTACGAGAATAAACTTACGTTATGAGTAAAAACAATGTCAGTAGCATTTTATAAATTTTAATATGTCGTTGTACTGTGGGAAGCAAACAAAACAATATAAAATTTTAATTTTTGGAATATTAGGTTGGGGAATAAAGTTAAAATATTGTGGGAAAAAAGTCTTAATATTACAATTAAATTCATAATTTGTATTTTTATTTTATAATGTATGAGGGTTTTGTTTCGTTTTTGCTGACATTTTAAAGTAAAACATGACAGGAATCACAGTGTTAGAAATAACCTTCTCATCACTTTAATTCATCCAATTCATAGACTAATCACTAACTATTAAAGTAATTGCTTAAAAAAGCATTTATTTGTAATCACTGATATGGCTCTCATGGAAATACATTTAAGAAAATATGTGGCTTACTTGGCTCTCTTAGCCCAAAAGGTTCCTGACCCCCGGTATAGAGGGAATCAAGGTCATATATATTCTCTTATGTCATATAGATTTATGTATGTGCTTATGTAGGCTCTCAAAATTGTATGGGTTGTGATGAGTTCTGCATCCAGGACTGATTACAATACATTCAATGTCATACTTGCTTGATGTTTTCTGAACAGGTTGAGCTAAAGGTCTTTTCCAAAGAGTCGACGGTCATTTCCAACCTGCAACACTTCACCAGTTACAAGATCGAGGTCATGGCCTGCAACCATCCCACAGACCTCAATCGCTGCAGCATGGCCACGTACATCAGTGCCAGAACCATGCCTGAAGGTGAGACCGCATCCCCCTCAAACACGCGCACATGTTATTTATATACACACACTGTACACGTGCTGTGCACCTGCAGAGAAAGCCGATGACATCCCAGGCCAGGTGAGCCATGAGATCATGAACGGCGATACCGCCGCCGTGTTCGTCAAATGGAAGGCGCCCCCCTCTCCCAACGGCCTTATCATCCTGTATGAAGTGTTCTACAGAAAGGTCGGAGAGACTGAGGTCAGTACCGTCCGTAAGAGTCCGAAGTGAGCTGCCAGAAGATGTCAGACATGTCAGATGTTCTACTTGCAGACACAACATTTGTGTATAAAAATCCCAATGCAGCAACTGTATTTGTTTATTTGTTTACTTAAATGCGGGATATCCTCTCGCTTGAGCAGCAGTAGTAGCAAGAGCCAGTAGATGCTCTTTTGCCATAGCAACAGAGACAGGTAGGAAGACTAGAATGACTTGAGATGGACAGTTTTAAGGTAATGGACATATAATCAATGCAGTAAATATGCCAGATATAGTGCAGTACGAGTTTCCATCTGTGGTCTCAGTTCTTAATGGGTGTTTTTTGTGCTCCAGGTTCACACAGCTTGTGTCTCTCGACCCGCTTACCTCAAGTCTGGCGGCACCAAGCTGTCGCTCGTGCACCCTGGGAACTACAGCGTGAGGGTCCGTGCCACCTCCTTGGCGGGAAACGGCTCCTTTACGGAAACCACCTACTTCTTCATGCCCAACAGTAAGGCTGCATGGGATACTGTCTACAGTGGAACCTCAGTTCTTGCCATTAATCCCTTCCTAAAGGAAAACCATAACATTTTTTCCAATAAGAAACAACAGCAACATTAACAAAATGTATTTTTACATTACTGTCCTATTGTAACAGATTCTACATTTGTACATTTCTGCTTCCTTCTTGAATTTGTTTTTCACCTTCTTTACCAAAGTTCTGGAACTTTCAACTATTGATGTCCGAAATACATATTTTAAAAGCGCAGATTCCTCTATCGCTCAGAAATACACCATTTTTCATTGTTTTGTGTGCATTCCATAAACAAATAAAACACACACGCACACAACAAAGATGTTGAGTATTCCATGGCCGGAATCTGTCTATAGTGTCTCAACTTTAAAAGAACCCAGTATCCACAGATTGTAGGTCATTGATCTGTGCGTGTTTTATGGAGAGAAAACAAAACACACACATAATAGTTAGAAAATCCAATTCCTCCCATAGCTGGAATCTGTCTGTAGTGTCCCAACTCTAAAAAAACAACTATACACAGATACACAGATAAGTTTATTGTTCTGTGTGTGTTCTATGGACAAATAAATCGCACACACTAGTAGTAGTAGTAGTAGTAGTTTCATTCGGTCATTTCAAACAAAATGCACACCATCAAATACATGTATACATACATAATAATCCTCTCATGACCGAAAGGGTTTAGGCTGAAGTAACAGATACTTTTTACGCCTAACCCTGTTTAAACTATAAGGAAATCCCAAGATAATACAGCGTATTAACAGACATATGCAATTTTACAATGTACAAACTAATATATGTAAAAAAACAAAACAGCAGCAACAAAAAAAATATAGAATAAATAACACAATAATGTGCCGGCTCATTCAGAACCCCTATAACTTTCAAAAAGCAACAATTAGCTACAATTGTATTGGATCTTTTTAATGCATCATCGAGGTTATTCCATATACAGACTCCTCTAACAGAAATACAATTCAATTTTTTATTTGTTCTGTTTTTAGTTTTTTTTAAATATACCTGTTCCTCTGAGGCAGTATTGACTCTCTCTAAGTTCAAATAAAGTTTGTAGACATGGCGGAAACAGGTGCTTAGATGCCTAATACATCACAGTAGTGGTACACAAATCAATCAGATCGAAAATTTTTACAAGTTTTAGCTCAGTAAAAATTTAATGTGTTTGCGCACACTAGTCTGCGTGCTTAATAATTCTGACTGCTTTTTTTTGAGGTAGAAAAATATAATTTAAGTTACATTTATAGGTGTTTCCCCACATTTCTACACAATAGCTCAAATATGAAAGAAACAAACTATTATATAGAATATAGCGAGAACTTTGGTTCAATAATCTTTTTGTTTTACTCATTATAGCAATAATTTTGGCTAACTTATTCCGAAGTATACTAATGTGCACTTTTCAATTTAAATGTTCGTCATAACTAATACCTAAACATTTTGTAGCAGCCACCATTTCAATATTGTCAAATTTTATTTTCACCACGCTGTCAATTTTTCTATTGCCAAAAATGATGTATTTAGTTTTATTCAGATTAACTGAAAGTTTATTAACATCAAACCAATATTTGATTTTACTAAGATCATTTTCTACAATGCGCAAAAGTAGTGGAAGGTCCTTCCCAGAGCAATAGAGACTAGTGTCGTCAGCAAAAAGAATACAGCTCATTTCATCCATTACCTCACAAACGTCATTAGTATACATAATAAATAATTTGGGCCCCAAGACAGAGCCTTGTGGGACACCATGTGTCAGGGTTCTTTTGTCAGAGTTTACATTATCAATATGAACAAACTGATATCGGTCCACAAAATAACTTTTAAGCCAAGTGAGGGCAACCCCTTTTGTTCTATGTAACACAAATGACCTATAAAACAGATTTTTCTTTTTGCATGCCTTAACAATTCCATTCGTAATCCAAGGCCTATCAGATTTATTTGTATGTACAATTATACGTCTGAGAGGACAATGCTTATAATAAGCTGTAATTAAAGTAAACAAAAATGCATCAAAAGCCTTATTAGGGTCAACAGAGGCATAAACCTCATCCCATGTTTGTGTGCTTAAGTCTTCTTTTAGAGCAGCAATTGCGTTAGGTGTTCTAATTCTCCTCATTGTATAATCTTTGCCTGCAGATGTTTTAGATTTAACATTTTGGAGGAGCTGATGGAAAAATACGTAATACTGGAAAATGATCGCTTATATCATGGATAAGTAGTCCAGCTGTAATTTGACTACCCAGTTGATTTGTAAAAATATTATCAATCAGTGTAGCTGTGTCAGTGGTGATTCTTGTTGATTTTAGAATAGGTGGAAGAAAATTGTTACTGTAAATAGATGATATAAAATCTATTGTTTTAGAATTTGCTTGAGGATTTAAAAGGTCAATATTAAAATCACCACATACAATATGAACTTTGCTTGGATTTGCAAACATAACATCAATCATTTGCTTAAATTCGTCAAGACATGACCCAGGAGTTTCATAACAACAGCTGACAATAATATTTCTGGCTTTCTCTAAATTTATTTCAACAGTCAAGCACTCCGAGACTTCATCTATGACTACGGTTTTACTATTAACAACATTGCATCTCAAATCATCATCAACATACAAAGCCACTCCACCACCTTTTCTATGATTCCTGTTTAATGTAAACAGCTCGTATCCTTCCATTTTAACATCACAACACTTGTCAGCATCCAGCCAGGTCTCAGACACTGCAATAACACTAAACTTCTTAAACTGACTGGTACTCTTTTATACTCTTATAGTTTTTATATAAACTTCTACTATTAAAATGTATTACTCTAAAGGCACCATCCATATTGAGACCTTTAAATTGTTCATCAGTATAATACCTACAATCATAAGTAGTATAGTTTTGAAGAAAATGTTCGTCAGGATCTATATCATATCCAAATTCATTTAATTTATAGTCCAAGGTATCATGTGTCATTAACTGTTTGTGTTCAAACTTTTTATAGAGTTCATTAATATCATGATTTACAGTCTGATCTAATTCACTATCCCCTATTCCTCCAAGTATATCTAGAAACTCATTTTTATTTAGAGTCATCTATTGTTTCTGTCCAACCTGATATCACACACACATTTGGTATCCATAAAGTCCTTTTTTAAATTCCATACAGTAAGACATTACTATGTGTACCATGTCCAAAACAAAATCTCCCGTGACTTGCATAGCAAACTCTCCATCGATCCCGCCGTCTTTTCCAACGTAGCAAGCCAAAGCCTCTGTCTCCAAAATTATGATTATCCTAGGGCTGTTTTCCAAGAAAATATGAAAATATAATCCGTCCACCAATCTCCCATTGTCTATCCGCCATGTCACTGGCTATTTCCACACAAGGCCAGTAGAATCCATTCCCTCCACTAACCACAACGACGTTCAAACACGTCTTGGTTATAGTCATGTCATCAAAAGTCATATATCTACGATGAACAAAACGCAAAATAATTGCGGGCTTAGTCTTGTCCCTTCGCGGCAGCGTGTGACATGCTACTATGTTTCTTTCATCCAGATAGATATCTTTTCCTTCAAAGAAGTGCAAAACTTGTTTTTCAAGGGACGTGAGATCTTCGGTCGATGCGTCCTCAGTAACATTTTTACCTTCCGTAATAGCTTTTGCGTATGAGCGCGGTTTTAATGCACAAACCAGTGATTAGAACATCTTCCATTCTAATGTATTGTTCGAAATTATCAATCCGCTTCTCAAGATCACTAATTGTTTTGTCTTTTTCTGTCATCAATTCTCGCAACTGTTTGACTTCATTCACAAGCTGCGCTAGCTTGGTCAGCTGTTCGGTTACTATCTCCTCCGTCAAAGTGCAAAGCGACTTACGAACTTCCTCCATGTTCTCTTCCATGTAAGCATTACTCACTATTTTCTTCGGAGGCATTTCCAACTTTTCCTGTTGCTTGCTTTTAGTAACTTTTGTTTGTATTTCAAGTTACAGGAGCAATAATACAAGGCGCCGCCATCTTGACGCATCGTTAATGTTACACATAATAATAATGATTAAATGATTCCCTGGCCGGAATGTGTCGGTAGCAGCATCCCAGCTCTAAAAGTCCCGCTATCCACAGATAGATGGTCATTGTCCTAGGTGCGTTTTATGAAGACAAATAAACCACACACGGACACTCACAAACACACTTGTAAAGATAATTCAAAGGATTCCTTGGCTGGAATCTGTCTATGGTGTCCCAAAACTAAAAGTACCACTGTCCACAGATAGGTGTTCATTGTTCTATGTGCATTTTATAGACAAAGACAAATAAACCACACAACACAGATAATTAAAGGATTCCCTTACCGGAATCTGTAGTGTCCCAACTTTAAAAGAACAATTATACACAGGTACAAACTTGGTCATTGTTCTGTTTGTGTCCTATGAACAAATAAATCATACACACTCTGATGATTAATTGCTGATGATTACAGGATTCCTTGTAATCTGTCTATAGTGAAATTAGATTGAGGAGGTTTTAAAAATATCAGCTCGAGTCAAAGTCAGCAGCACACCATCCCCACCCATACATGGGGTTGACTGTACGCTGCTTCCCCCTCCTGAGACATTGCTATAACGCCATTAAACAATTCATGCTTTTACCAGTAAAAATACATCTACAATGTATGACATTTTGTTGGACGTCCCACTTCATTCATAAGAAGAAGAAGTTAACAAACGTGCCTTCAGGTGCATCACCAGTTCATTTTTTCCTGACCACAAATGTGTGTCCATTGCAGAGGATCCTGGCATAATCGGAGTTGTCATTGGCCCGGTCATCTGCTTCATCCTCCTGGCAGTGGTGGGAGGTGTGGTCTTTATGATCTTCAAGAAGAAGTAAGTACTTTTTAGCGAGCAGGTTTCAGACCTGTGGGCTTGCTGTTCATGGTGGAAAAGTGAAAACTTTTAGATGTATGGTACTGTTGTCACTGTGGATGTGTTACAGGCAAGCAGAAGGACCAACTGGACCTCTTATCGCCTCCTCAAACCCAGAGTACCTCAGTGCCAATGATGGTAAGAACGTAAACATAGGATATCTCACAAAAGTCAGTACACCCTCACATTCCACATACAGTAACCGCATTATTGCGGTCCCTCGTTATGATCTGTTTTTTCAAAAATTAATTAATTATTAAAGGGTTTCATGGTTCAATACCGCCTATTATTAGATACTTTTATTAATCTCCAAAAGAAATGTATAAAAATAAAAATGTGTTTTATTAGTGAGAGTGCATATTTAAGCAAATTGTACTACATTAAGCCTTTTCAAGCATAAAAATTGCTAAATAATACATTGTAATTGTGAATGTAGTGCAGCATTCTACATTGGCCACTAGGTGTTGCTGTTCAGTGAGGCAGTCACTACACTACTCAACTCAGGTTGCCTAGGGAACACATTTACTGTGACACTGCTCGCGCTCTCACATCCTACACGGCTTTTTTACTCCTATTCTGTCTACTATACTGGGTAATACGAGGTAAGGCCATTTAAACCCGCAAGGAAGTACACTGTTTAGAAAAAAACAAAAAGGAACTGGTAATTTGTAAGTCTGTTATCTTTTTTGTGTCTAATATGTCCCCTTTTCTCAGATTTTATCTTCTATATTGGGTAATACAAATAAAGATAAAGGTGACCATAGGAGTGGTATTTAATATCCTGAAGGCTCTAATAAGTTTATTTAGAAGATTTTAAACAGGCTTTCTATGCCATAACTAGGAAAATATTTCATGGATTACCATTGCCATTTATTAATGTTGAATACTACTGCGGAAAATTGCTTATCGTGGTCTGGTCTGGAACCAATTCACCACGGTAAACGAGGGTATACTGTTCCATTTTTATTATTATTACATACTGAATATCTTTGCAAGGGACAATATCATAGAAAGGAAAGTCTAGAGGAGTCCATTTAAAGCTGTGAGACAATAATGTTTGCTTTTTGTCTTATTCTCTGTGGTTAGTAAATCTTAAGTGTGTCATTTCTATAAGATTATAATATTATGTTGTAACGGCCAAATCACTCAGTCTATGGGCAAAATACTTTCATCCATCCAACCATTCGTTTTCTATCTTATCCTCACCAGGGTTGCGTTGGGCCATATACTATGAAATGTAATTAAAAAACTATTAGCAACAGAAAGAAACAAATGTAATTGTTAGCTCTTACCTGTGAAAGGTTATTCCTTGGGATTTGGTTTGGGGTGTAAAATAAGTCGTACATTTGCATATAGCACACGAATGAGGTATCTTCTCCGCTCCGATGCTTGCCATATCCAATATGGCGGCGACGTTGACGTACGGCTCAGCGCTCGATGCGGCGTCTACATATATACAGTATATACCTATGCCCTACCATCCTAACCATTAGCAGTGTTTTGACAACCTTGGTTTGGCGAACGGACACACACACACACGCACACACACACGCACACACACAGGGGTTTAAAGTCCACAAACTCCTAAACTTGCATAGGAACACGCACACAAATGTTGCTCAGATTTAATTTACCAATGTGCGCCATCCCCTGGTGTAAAGTATTGACTACATGAGGCATCATATTGGCAGCCTTTGACGCGTAAAGGGTAACTGTCACTCAACTCCACCTTTTGTCCGTGCAGCCTACATTCCTGACGAGTGGGAGGTCCCGCGTGAGAAGATCACAGTGCTCCGAGAGCTGGGTCAGGGCTCCTTCGGCATGGTCTATGAAGGGAACGCCAAGGACATCGTCAAAGGCGACCCAGAGACCCGCGTGGCTGTCAAGACGGTCAACGAATCGGCCAGTCTGCGGGAAAGGATCGAGTTCCTCAACGAGGCTTCTGTCATGAAGGCCTTCAGCTGCCAACATGTGGTAGGTCGCCACAAAACACATGAGCAGACTTGACTCAGATCATGACTCGCTTGTTGTGTTGCCACTGTCATAATGACTGGCAGTTTGCTAATGGTTTGGATTCATTCGAACATGCAGTACGTTTCACTTGGGTGTACATCACATATTACAATTCCACGTGTCCAAAAGGAGTAGAAAACAGATCTTATTTAATCCAACCTTCTCTTCGTTTCACATGAATTGCTAATACAATTCATGACTTCCTATTCCCCATGTGCCCTTTGCCAGTTCTGCAATGACATGAGAAAAAGCAATGTGGTAACGTGTTACAGTGAAGTTGAAGTTGGTAAATCTGTACAAAGGAGTTGCACGAAGTGCAGCTGTCATACGGCACAGCATTGTCCAGGCGTTTCCCTGTGGTTTATACTTTGTACACATCAATTGCTTGCACTGTTTTTTTTTAAATGGCTCATTGTAGTGCATTGGTTGAGTTCTTTACTTGATTCCACATCCATATGCTGAAGGTTTTTAGCGTTGGTTGAGAGTATAAGTCTTAAGTTTGAGATGATATTTCTCTTCTCTTGATGAGAATAATTGTATTATGTTTTTGGGTAGCAGGTCGTTTTTTGTTTCATGCATAATTTTAGCTTTTTGAAGGATTACCAGGTCAACCAATTTCAATAACTGTGATTTTCGGAATAGTGTTTCAATGTTCTCTCTAAGCGGCATGATGGATTATCCTATTGCCACTTTTAATGTGGCATTTTAATGTGGCATTCACCCTGTCAATGTCTATGCCATCTATTTCCCACGATTGCTGTCTCAACATGCAAATATCTTCTATTAGTTTGTCCTGCTCCTTCTCATCCATCTGAATTATATATTGTTTTCCTCTTGTTATAGGTACGCCTCTTAGGCGTTGTGTCCAAGGGCCAGCCCACCCTGGTAGTGATGGAGCTCATGACACATGGAGACCTGAAGAGCTACCTGCGAAGTCTCAGGCCAGACTCTGAGGTAGAAAAGCATGACCGCAACACACGTGTGTGTTGCACAGGTTGTTATTTGTGTGTGTGTGTGTGTGTGTGTTTTTATAGAACAACCCAACAGGCCGCCCTTCGCCTACCCTGAAGGAGATGATACAGATGGCTGCAGAAATTGCAGACGGCATGGCCTACCTCAACGCCAAGAAGTTTGTGCACAGAGACCTGGCAGCCAGGAACTGCATGGTGGCAGAGGACTTCACCGTCAAAATTGGAGGTGCCAGTAGTGCTCGTCTTTGTTGAAATAAAGACTGAACTACTGCATTCACAGTGCATTACAGTATTGTCATACTTGGGAGGATGTCGGGATTTCAGTTTCATAGCAGTAATACTGCTTCACGTTAAAAAGCAGAGGCGAAAAAGCGCTTTGAGGTCGGTCTGGCGGGATGACAGAGGATGATTGTGATTTGATAGAATTGTAGTAGGTATCGCCGCCTACAGGTTTGGCATGCTTATGACTGTGGTTTGCAATGCATTCATGCCGTTACGTTTTTTAAAGACGAGGTTGCATGGACACCAGAGGGAGAAATATGCGCTTCTACAAAAACCCTGCCACGTGTGGAAAAGCAGTCAGCCTGATAAAATGCACATAGGGGGGTCCGTTTGAGACGAGAAAACTAAAATGGCAAAAGAGCAGTCATTTTACAACAATAAAGTGGAAATATTTAATTAAAGTCATAATATTGATATAAAAAAATTGTAAGAAAATGTACAGCAATATCTAATTGTACTTTTGACATTAGTAACAGAAATAATGATATCCCCAAAAAATGGGCTGGGATTGTTTGGTTTATTATAATAAAAAGTCAAAATATTGGGGGAATAAGGTGTTGTGAACAAAATTACAAGACAGCATTTGTAAAATTGAAAAAGCAGCAAAAATGGCTTACGGTGCAATGGAGGAAAAGTAATAACCCACTTTGTCGCCTGTAATACAAAGCTGGGATGCAGGCTTTAATGTATGAAAGTGGCTCCCTGTATGCTTTCATTTGACCTGGTGCGGCCCTCGGTGGGAAACGTTTGGACCAACTGCTGTGCACGTGTATGTTATGTAGAAGTATGTAATAGTTTCACTGACAGATGCAGATGTTAGTTCCTTGCACTCCTTCACTCCCTTTTTCCCTCCTTCATAGACTTTGGGATGACGCGGGACATCTACGAGACTGACTACTACCGCAAAGGGGGCAAGGGCCTGCTTCCTGTCAGGTGGATGGCTCCAGAGTCTCTGAAGGACGGAGTCTTCACTGCCCACTCTGACTGCTGGTAGACTACCACACACACTTGAGCAGCAGTAGCCATCCTATGTCATGAAAAGCATGCAAACTTTGCATAACTTTTTCTGGTGCTGGCAGGTCGTTTGGGGTGGTGCTGTGGGAGATTAGCACGCTAGCGGAGCAGCCTTACCAGGGCTTGTCCAACGAGCAGGTGCTTAAATTTGTCATGGACGGGGGATACCTGGACCACCCTGACTGTCCCGAGAGGATGTGAGTATAAAGTCCACCGTGCCGACTGTAGGGGCAGTTCTGCCCACTTGAATTCCGTGACGTGCTGTGAGGTGCTGAGTCTTTACACCTACGCCCCTTCGGGTGCGGCAGGGTGCTGACTTTGCCAGCGCGAATAAATGATGTCACATCGTGCTGTAGAAAGCCATGGTGCATAAAAAATCAGGCTGAATTTGATCGGGAAATGCACAAATTCAGCAATTTTTACTTTTAAAGAATGTTTAAAATGATTGCAAGGATACAGGAAGTACATAACTAGCACAAACAAGTTGACAAATATGAAAATGTGTTTTATATATTATTCTTTTTATTTTTCTTTTGCCTCCTCTGACCGCACTTCACTGCTTGAATTTGATACTCACACGAGGGCAATCATTCCGTGCTAACACCTGAAGCACGCAACGTTTGGATAGTTTGATTTGATTGCCCTCTTTTGGCATGACCGGAAAAGGTGGTTTGGGCCGGCACCATCACATGCAAACACATTTTCGCAGAGGTCATGGAAGTGCTGCATCGCTCACAACAAATTCCTTTGTGATTACCAAGCTAAGTTATAATAGAAATAAAATGGAAAAACTCAAATTGGAAGCCACATTCACAACTGCATTTGTATGTGAATAAAAACATCCTGTAATGAATGCGCACCTCTCACAAGTACACAATAAATAATTAGAACTACCCCAAATAAGGGAGGAAATAATCCACCAAATCAGAGAAATTGTAGTGAAAGAACAGTAGAATGTGTCATATAATGAATGTGGTCGCTTTTCTTCCAAATAATTAGTGACAGCAGCAGAGTCGCAAAATAAACAAATCAGAACAACTCTGAAGAAGTCTTGAAATAGACCACAAAGTCCGAGAAATTGCAGTAAAAGAGCAGAAAGGAAGCGATAGAATAAGTTGGGTTATGTGGGTATTGGTATTGACTATACACAGGTATTGACTTTGTAGATTATTGTGAGTCTTCCTAACTGTTTCTAATACGAAATGTGCAAACTATCAGTAAGAACTGGCAGGGTTAGATGAGAATATTACTATTCTGACATGTGCGACCCGCCTGCTTTAGCAGGACCCGCGTTCCGCCCTGGGCTCCAACCAAGGTCTGCAGAATGAGAGTCAAGAGCACTAGCCGATCAGCTAGAAGCCCGAACTGTCGTTTCAACGCTTTAAGCCAGGGATGTCCAAAGTAAGGCATCTCACGGCTACTTTTTGATTCCTCTTGAGAGGGGCTGGACTTCATTCCACTCTGGTGTTGCCGGCAATAAAGGGCGACGAGCAGGGGTGGCAATTCTTGTTGCCCCCCGGCTCCAAGCCTGCACGTTGGAGTTTAACCCAGTAAGCGAGAGGGTAGTTTCCCTACGCCTTCTGGTGGGGGGACAAGTCCTGACTGTTGTTTGCGCTTATGCGCCAAACGGCAGTTCAGAATACCCGCCCTTTTTGGAGTCCTTAAAGGAAGTACTAGAGAGTGCTCCCTCGGGGGATTACCTTATTCTGCTGGGTGACGTCCACGCTCATGTTGGCAGCGACAGTGAGACCTAGAGAGGTGTGATTGGGAGGAACGGCCCCCCTGATCTTAACCCGAGCGGTGTCTTGTTATTGGACTTCGTCACGGATTGTCTATAACGAACACCATGTTCAAGCATAAGGGTGTCCACATGTGCACCTGGCACCAGGACACCCTGGGCCGCAGTTCGTTGATTAACTTTGTGGTTGTGTCGTCGGACTTGCGACCACATGTTTTGGACACTCGGGTGAGGAGAGGGGCGGAGCTGTCAATTGATCACCACCCAATCATCACCCAAACGCATTGTGAGGGTCTGCTGGGAATGCCTGGCAGAGTCCCCTGTCAGAAGGAGTTTTAACTCTCACCTATGGGAGAGCTTTGACCATGTTCCGAGGGAGGCAGCGGACATTGAATCTGAGTGGGCGATGTTTCACACCTCCATTGTCGATGCGGCCGATCGGAGCTGTGGTCGTAAGGTGGTCAGTGCCGGTCGTGGCGGTAATCCCCGAACCCGTTGGTGGACACCAGTGGTGAGGGATGCCGTCAAGCTAAAGAAAGAGTCCTGTCAGGCCGTCTTGGCCCATGGGACTGTGGAGGCAGCTGACAGGTACCGGAAGACCAAGCGGTCTGCAGCTCTGGCGGTCGCTGAGGCAAAAACCCGGACATGGGAGGTGTTCGGAGAGGCCATGGAAAACGACTTCCGAATGGCTTCAAAGAGGTTCTGGACCTCCATCCGCCGTCTCCGGCGTGGGAAGCAGTGCACAGTCAACACCGTGTATGGTGGGGACGGTGTGCTGCTGACCTCGACTCGAGATGTTGTGGACCGGTGGAGGGAATACTTTGAAGACCTCCTCAATCCCACCGACACGTGGGTGGGATTGCCTGGGGACTCTGAGTCGGGTTCGCCTATTTCTGGGGCTGAGGTCACCGAGGTGGTCAAAAAGCTTCTTGGTGGAAGGGCCCGGGGTTAGATGAGATCTGCCGGGAGTTCTTTAAGGCCCTGGATGCTGTGGGCGTGTCTTGGTTGACACGACTCTGCAGCATTGCGTGGACGTCGGGGTCGGTGCCCCTGGACTGGCAGACCGGGGTGGTGGTCCCACTTTTCAAGAAGGGGGACCGGAGGGTGTGTTCTAACTATCGTGGGATCACACTCCTCAGCCTTCCCGGTAAGGTCTATTCAGGGGTTCTGGAGAGGAGGATCCGCCGGATAGTCGAATCTCGGATTCAGGAGGAGCAGTGTGGTTTTTGTCCTGGTCGTGGAACTGTGAAACAACTCTACACTCTGGGCAGGGTCCTTGAGGGTGCATGGAAGTTTGCCCAACCAGTCTACATGTGTTTTGTGGACTTGGAGAAGGCATTTGACCGTGTTCCTCAGGGAATACTGTGGGGAGTGCTCCGGGAATATGGGGTATCGGACCACCTAATCCAGGCGGTTCGTTTCCTGTATGACCGGTGTCAGAGTTTCGTTCGCATTGCCGACAATAAGTCAGACCCGTTTCCAGTGAGGGTTGGACTCCGCCAGGGCTGCCCTTTGTCACCGATTCTGTTTACTACTTTCATGGACAGAATTTCTAGGCGCAGCCAGGGTGTTGAGGGGTTTCAGTTTGGTGGCCGCAGGATTCGGTCTCTGCTTTTTGCAGATGATGTGGTCCTGTTGGCTTCATCGAGCAGTGACCTTCAACTCTCACTGGATCGGTTCGCAGCTGAGTGTGAAGCGGCTGGAATGAGAATCAGCACCTCCAAGTCCGAGTCCATGGTTCTCGCCTGGGAAAGGGTGGAGTGCCATCTCCGGGTCGGGGATGAGGTCCTGCCTCAAGTGGAGGAGTTTAGGTACCTCGGGGTCTTGGAGATGGACAGGCGGATTGGTGCAGCGTCTGCAGTGATGCAGACTCTGCACCGATCTGTCGTGGTGAAGAGAGAGCTGAGCCAAAAGGCAAAGCTCTTGATTTACCGGTCGATCTACGTTCCTACCCTCACCTATGGTCATGAGCTTTGGGTAGTGACCGAAAGGACAAGATCTCGGGTACAAGCGGCACGTCAGGGCACGTCTAACCGGTAGGAGGCCTCTGGGAAAACGCAGGACACGTTGGAGAGACCATGTCTCTCAGCTGTCCTGGGAACGCCTCGGCATCCCCTGGGAAGAGCTAGACGAAGTGGGGCCGGGGAGAGGGACCTCTTGTACTCTTGAAATTGTCAGGGGTGCCCAAACTTTTGCATGCCACTGTAATTTAACAACACAGCGAATAAAGTAAGACATTTGGGGAAATTAGGTTGCTGAAAAAGTTATGAGAATAAAGTCAAAATATTATGGGAATAAAGTTGTTATTATGAGAAGAAAATTTACAAGAAGAATGTTTAAATGTTTAAATGAAAATAAAAAATAAAAAACCCAGCAGCGGCCTAAATTAGGAATAGATTTGGAAAAAAAGGTGTTTGGTAATAACAATAACAAACCTGAGGAAAAATAACATTATTTTTAGCACACAGAGTTGAAATATATAAATCATTAAATTATGAGAAACATGCAACAAAATAATGGCTGCAGGATGCAGTAGTACTACCCAGAGGTGATCCATAGCATGCTTTTCCACGGAAATTGGACCTACATTAACTTCTGTGTGAGATGATGTTCTTGCCCCTGGAGGAATGTGTGTCATGTGATTCTCTCCCCTAATTTGTGGGTGTCGTCTTGTGGACTTGCAGGCACAACTTAATGCAGATGTGCTGGCAGTACAATCCCAAAATGCGGCCCACGTTCCACGAGATCATCGAGATGCTGCGGGATGACCTGCACCCTTCTTTCCAGGAGGTTTCCTTCTTCTACAGCGAGGAGAACAAGGTCCCCGAGGCCGAGGAGTTCGACCTGGACCTGGACAACATGGAGAGCATCCCCCTGGACCCGTCCTCTTACTCGCAGAGAGAGGAGAGCTTAGGCAGGGACAGCGGGCCCTCTGTGGCCCTCAGGGGGAACTATGAGGAGCACGTTCCTTACACACACATGAACGGCGGCAAGAAAAACGGACGCATCTTATCCTTGCCCAGATCCAGCCCTTCCTAACATTTCCTAGAAGAAAGCGTCAAACTGGCCCAAAACCTCAACCACCCTCCTTTCTCCTCCATCCCACTCTCGTTTCCTCATCTGCCTCCTTTCTTCCCCTCAACCGAGCCGGATCTCAGGACTTTGACTTTTCTTCCTCATGGCTGCCGGACAGGCTCGCAAAGGGATGTAAACAGCACTCGCCTCTTTTCCGCTAAAAGCGGAAACACACACACAAAACACACACACACACAAAGAACTGTGAACACAACAATGCTGGCCGCTTCTGTTGGACCTCCTCAGCACTTGGTGGTGGCGCTCCTCTCCTCCCGCTAAACTTCCACTTGAGTCTGCTGACTGTTTTGTACCAAGATGGTGGCCTTGTGATGCGTGGTCTCCCAAGAACGACACGAGTTTCTCCGCCTGGGCTTCTTTTCACTTTGGATCCGTTCGCAAGGCTGGGATGAATCCGTCGTAGAACAAACCGCTCATGCTGGAGCAACATAGGCTCTTTTTTTGTTCTTTTTTTGTTCAGAATTCCAAAACGACGCATATCGATGGGGTGAATAGTTTTAATTTATTGGCTTTTATTTCTTTGTTTTCTCTCTTTTCGTTTGTGTCCTCACTTATACGGCTGAAGGATATTTAAACAGTTATTCATTGGACAAAGGAGTTCCTCGGACTGGCCAATAGCTGCTGCTGCTGCTTTCATATATTTTACTAGCAATAGAAATATAAAAAATTCTCTCTCTCTCTCTCTCTCTCTATATATATATATATATATATATATAGTATATATAGAATCTTGGTATTGCGGTACCAGCATTTTATATATATAATATATGATGTTTTTGTATATAAATCCTATTTGTAGTATTTTTCATCAAAAGCTTTGTCAGTATCTAGATTTTTATTTTTTTGACAGTTTTCTTTTCCTTCAAATGTTTTTATTTTTGTAGCCCCCACAAATCCGCCATCAGCGCTCCGGCCGTGTGAGCATGCCCTGGTGGGAAATAGCCTCTGAATCCTCTCTATTTTTTTTGTTCCATCACCCTCGGGCCTCCCGCAGGAGACCTTTTATTTTTAAGGACTATTTAAAAAAAAAAAAAAAAAAGAGATGATGTGTGTGGTGAGGCCTGATGAATGTACTTCCTGTCTGATAGCAGCACCAGTTCTCCTGTGGTCCTCTTATAGGTTCTAGGTTCTCCTCGGTTGTCCTGTTTGTGATGGTTCTCCTCAAGTTTCCACCACCGTTTTTGCAAGCAATGGCAGGAAACGGCGAGGGAAATGAACGAGTCCTACATCTTTTTGTTTTTCCTTTTTGTTTGTTCATGAAAGGGGTTGATGAAACTATAATTTCCACCGCTAGATGGCGCTACAATGCCCTTCTTGTGCTTTGATACACTTGGAGTGCTTGAGAAAATCCCAGATGTGTCTGGTGTGCAGGTTACATGGTGGTGATCTGCAGCTGTCGTGTTATGTCGGTGTTGCACGGTACCTACGCTGCTCCTCTCATGTTTCCATGGACACAAGCAGGTACTGTTTCCAGCTCAGTAAGCACTGTCACTGTAACCTTTGGGAATACACGGCTGGTGACGCATGCTAACCTACCCCGTAGCGCTACCTTAGTTACCGCGCTCTTCTCCTCAGTCTCCACTTTGCTGCAGCTGCCCTCAGTCTCCACTCGGATAAAACGACGCCTTAGCGTGATCAGTTGTTACATGCTGGCAAGGAACTACAGGAGCCCCTTCTCCTCAGTCTCCATGTATCTAACTTGGACAATCTCACACACAGACAGGTAAACACAGAAGAGCCACTTTATCCTCCACTTTACTCCACTCCACTCCACTGACATCAGCTGCCCTCAGTCTCCTATTGGATACGCCTTACACCCTGACAAGTAAACATAGAAGCGCCTCATTCTTGGCCCTCAATCTTTTTATGGATAAAATGACAGTCGCCTACATACCATGGCACATAGTCACGTACTGTAATGACAAGTCAATACAAGAGACCCTCATTATCCTTCACTTTGCTGCAGCTGCCCTCAGTCCTCTACTGGATAAATGTACTCCTTACTGTAGCCAATAGTCACATTTTGACAAGTAAATACAGGAGACCTTCATTCTCCCTCCGCTTTGCTGTGGTGTCCATCAATCTCTTATTGGATAAAAGTACAGTAGGTTCCATACCACTGCCAATAGTCACATACTGTAATGACAAGTAAACACAGAAGACCCACGTTCTCTTCCACTTTGTTGCAACTGCCCTCTATTGTCCCATTCTGACAAGTAAACACAGGAGAGCCTCATTTTACATTTGCTGTATCTGCCCATAGCCTCCTGTTTGATAAAATTAGTCTACTGTGGTCAACAGTTACAAGTAAATACAGGGACCCCTCACTTGTCTCCACTTTGCTGTAGCTGCCCTCAATTTCTTATTGGATAAAAGTACAGTAGACCCCATACCATGGCCAATAGTCACATGCTGTGATGACATGTAAATACAGGAGACCCTCATTCTCCACTTTAGTGCAGCTGTCCTCAGTCTCCTATTGGATAAGATGTCTCCTTTGTGTGCCCAATGATCTCATGTTTTCAAGTAAACACGGGAGACCCTCATTCTCCTCCACTGTTGTGGTTTGTTGGAGTGACTTGATGTTTGTTGTACTATTTTGAGGCGGGTCCAGCACAGTCGGGTGGGTAAGGTGCAGTGAAAGCACGCCCCTTCAGGTCCGATGTTGCAGGATTTTAGTTACCTGCTCCTGTTGTTGACGTCCTTGACGTGTAGTTTGTGCTGGACGGTCAGCGTTACCTAGGTGGACTTCTGACCTATCGTGTGTGACCATCAGCTCAGCGCCCGAGCGCAACCAAAGCCACGGCAGCTTTCTGGGAATGCCCTCATTCACATACCAGTGCCTTCTCAGTACGGGAGTCCATGGAAGAAAAGTGGAAACGCGGCTGACGCGTTACGAACACTGTGAACATCAACTACGCTAGTTCCTTTCCTTGGTGCCCATAACTCAGTTACTTGGTCATTTGGTTGTGATGACGCTCAAAACGGTTAGCAGAAAGAAAGTGGCGCAGTGTGGGGGTGGAGCCACGCCATAGCTTGCTTAGTTGTTACGGTTGTTATGGTTGTGTGGTGGCCAAGAGTCTACCTCAGTGCACACTGGCGAATCCATCAACATCCCATCATCTAACACACAAACACTTCTTCTCTGCCTTAAACACACACACAAATTAATATGTAGTATTGTGCTCCCTTAAGATACTACTACTGCTAATATTAATAAATGTTCTGCCATACCCCCATTACTGTGTGCTGACAAAAGTATTGGGGCACTTCCTACAGCTGAGGTGTCCATAATCCCACATAAGCCTTTAAAAAAAAAATTAATATCAGCATTAAAAATAAAAACCCGCGTCATGTTATCTTAGGAGAATTTCCACTGTTCATTTAGTGCAACGTCACACTCGTTTTCAGTCTCCCTGCTGGGAATTCAAAGTGGCTTAATGAACAATTGACTAAATCTTTGTTTTCCCATACTCTATAACGGTTAACACATCAGCACGTTGCATCAGCACGAGCTCTTTCTCTGTAATTGAGTTTGAAATTGAAGTTTCCTTCTAAAATCGTATCTAAAATATTGTTTTTCCTTCAGTAACATGTTCAGTTTATGACAGTTTTGTAAAGCATGTTGATGGCAGACTATGCAAACTGTCGCACAGATGAGCCCAAAGTCCGGCCCGGGGTTGTTGGCCAGCTGGGTGTTTATTTAGGGGCACGCAGTGTGAAAATAAAAATTAACAAAAATAACACACATTTTTAAAATGCATTTATTTTGATATCAGTTTCACACAAAAACTTTTTTTGGTCTTGGAACACAAAGCTGAGATGAATGACATGGAGTTTTTCTCTTTGTTTTTTTAAGCAAGGAATGAAGTCACGAAAAAGTGAGAATATCCTAAGTGCCCCCGCCCCTGTGGAGAGCGTTTGTACTTGTGGTCTAGCTAGCCAGTGAGCGTGGTTTTCAGAGTTTGGATGCTAGCGTCCTGCAGGAAGTGACAAAATAAGACTTTTGTAAGGTCAGAAGTCACCGGTGGTAGGCCTCATGTTCTTCCACAGCAAACTATTCCAAGCATGCCTTTTCTTAAACGTCCGAGTCATGGAATCACTGAACATGAAAAGGGGTGTCCCAAGACTTTTGTCCGTATGCCGCCATCCCGGGCTCCTTCTTATGTGTTTTTGTGGTCAGAGTGTTTAGCGTCCACGTCTTTGCTTTTGCTTCGTCTTTGCTTTTGTGAGTTTTTGTACACTGAATGCCTGAGTGCTCCTGCTTGGACGGACAAGATGCGATGATGAGGACGCTTTTCAAGCTGGACTGGAAAAATCCCGTGTGCCATACTTTTTGTTAAAAATCACGCAAACAAAACTAATAATGTAACTTTTATGGTCTCAGGGAGGCGGCCTGGTGGGAGGAGGAAGATGAAGATACACCTGAGCTACCTTTTTATATCAGGCAGGATTCCCCCCACCCCAAATGACTACCCTCCCCTTGTTTTAGGAGACAATCAGGAAACTCCTCAGCTCAAGTTTGAAGCCTCCCCTCCCAAATCACCCACCCCTCCCCAACAGTGCCTTGCCCCCCCCCTGCAGACAGAACCCATCCCAAGCCCCCAAGAGGAGCTCCAAATATATAAATTCAGTTACAATGCAAAATCAAAGATTGTCATTTAGAAAGATGTTCTTTCTAGCAAAATGGGACTTTGGTGTTTGCTAAGCTTTGCTTTATGGCGGGGGTTGGGTGGGGGTGCGGGGCAATCCTTTTTTATAAAATTTTAACTTCAATCAACGTTAACTGTAGATTTGTTTGTTTGTTTTTACACTTGCCAAAATCCCATCCTCTGCAAATATGCACATTTTTGGCGATAGTGGCCCACCCCGGACCGCCCACCCCCGCCCCACATGCATCCCAACATTCAGAAGACAAAAAGTGATTCCTACGTGTGGTTAGCCATGACACCCCCCACCCTGTTTGCTTTGTTGGTAAAAAGTAATGAAAAATACGGCACTCATACTGAGGGTTGCAAAGGGGTCAAAGATTTTTGCTTCCCTACCCCCATTCTTTCCATCATGTTGGAAACTTGACTTGAAAATGAAAGTCAAGTCACTTTTGGCCTTTTTCTTACAAAAAAACAATTCCATCAGAAGAAGAAATCCAAACTAAAACCTGTTTGTTTTCTTAACTTGGAATCCCTTTTTAGTGTCATTGTTGACTTTTTTTTTTTTTTTTACATGTTAATGGGAATTAAATAAACACCACTTGTGTGTACATACACTATACCATTTTTAATCATGTAAACTGTACACTCAAAATCCTATTTGGGTATTTTCACTTTTATTGATCAATTCTAATCATCGATTTACAGATTGTCATCTATTGGCATTCAGCTTTCTGAAAAAGTGTTTTTGTTTTTTTTAAACTTAAAAAAAGTATTAAAAAATACATATTTGAGTATTAGATTTTGGTATATCTATTCATTTGTTTTCTTTGTTAAACTATATATATTAGAGCTGTCAATCGAATCAAATATGTAAACGTGATTAAATTGCATCTTGTCCAAAGTTAACTCATAATCATAATACTCATAATACTGTATTTTTTCCCTTTTTTCACCTCAAATTAGCTCCTAAATTCTGATACCAAGTGGGAATACATCCATCCATCTTAAAGGGAAGATTTGATGACCTTATTGAGTGCTGACGTGCATATTTGTTGGGTACTAATGATCTTTCCCGGTGACTAGCTAGTCGGTGCTAATGCTAGCAATGCAAGCTCTTCAGCCGTGGTCACATTTGACAAGCCCCGAAATAGCTGTCCTCGGCTATGCCTGCTGTTAACTGGCAGCGCCTAACGCCAAGTTTACCTCACGGTTCAAAGCAAAACAAAAAAATCAGCCCAAAGATGGCCCGCATCTAAACAAAAATTACAAAAATGGGACACCCGTATGCCAAGGTGTCACAATTCAAAAACAATTCCATCACAGCGGCGGTAGACACAAATAACTTTGGTCTGCCAAGGCTTTGAAGGTAAATTTACCTTAATATTTCTTCCCGCTTGTGGCTCCACAGCGCCGCTCCCTCAAACTACAGTGTGGGCCGAGGGTCAAACACCAGAAAATACTGCCGTTAAAGGAAACCTGTTACTTTAATACATTATCTATCTATCTATACCCATTGTTAACTATTGGTTTTGATGGTAAAGTTTCATACGATAAATCCGATGAGTATATATTATTTAAAATATTTTACTTACTTCCAAAATTTGACTTATTTGTGTGCCACTATTTTTTTAAAAAAAAGTATTTTCTTGTGTCACTGTCAGACCAACGTGGAATTTAAATATATTTTAAATTACGTTTTTAATTATAAAAGTATAATTTGATTTAAAATACTTTTTTTTCACCTCAAATTAATTTTTTGTTTATTGATTTATTTTTTAATGGGTGTTTGTTAAACTGTCACACCATAACTGGAATATATGTACATACTGTACTGTTTATACCACATTAGTAGATGTATATACACCCCGCCCCCCAAAAATCTTGTATTTATTGTTATTGTTTTATTTATTATTTTTGTGACTTTTTTTTGTCCAACTTCTACCTGTAACTGAAATATTATTTAATATTCACTCCCACCAAGGTCCCTTTGGAGGAAAAAGTGAGTGAATTTCCAAGGAAAGTTTCCAAGATGAAAACTTCTGGTGACTTTTCTTTGCAACCCTCGCCTTGTCTCGTTTCCGTCAGTGCAGGAGGACAACCAGGCATTTCTTCTCTCAAGTCTCTTTTCTTACTTTGTCGGAGGAACGTTCATTTTTAGCCAAAGTCAGGAGGGCAAAAAAACACAATGACTTTTTCTCCCACCCTCCCTCTGTTACTGTACACTTCCTACTCGGGGTACGTGATGACTGTGTTATCCATGCGTGTATATAACTTCATTTTTTAAATGGGAGAGGATATTTTTATCGACCCTGTGGAAACACACAGTCACGCTCGCACACTCGGTGGCCTTTTTCGGCCGCCCGTCCGGCTTTTCAAATGTCATCCCGTGCGTCTTCAAAGCGTCCGACCCGCCAAATTCAAGCTTCTGTATTTTTTGGGCTGTTGTTAGTCACTGAGGCGTGTTTAGTTAGTGTTCTTTGAGTAAATAAGGTGTAAACTGGACAAGACCACTGCACATTTTTCAGAGAGCGATGAAATAAGCTACAAAGATGTTTTCTTTTTGTTGTCGTTTTCTTTTTTGAAATAGTCAAGTAATGAATGAAGTACTGCTGATGAGCGCTGACGTGGCGTTGGTCTGCTTTGTGGACGCGTCACGCATCACGTCGTGAGCGGAGCTGTCCAGTGGTCTGCTCCAGTTTGACACAGCAGCAGTACAGTACTTGTACTAGTACTATAGGAGTACTGGTGGTACTTTGTCTCCTCGGTGCACATACGCTTCTTTCTGTAGTGGCCGTCCGGCTGTGTGCAGTCGTGCAGGATACCTCTTTATGTCGGTTGCTCTTTGGGAACTGTTGATTATGTTTGTATAGTTCGAACCAGAGAGATCGCTTCAGCCCTCACACTGGATCCAAATGTGCCATTATCTTTATGTATGTACCGCGTATATCAACACACACACACACACACACATAAATGATGCATATTGTACAGGATCAACAAAAAATATGAAAAAATGTGCCATGACTAAATGAAACGCTTGACAATTTATTTTTTCTATGTTTTCAAAGGAGAGCCAAGTAGTGACGTGTACAGAAAATGTTGCAATGATATGAAAATACAAATCTTGCTGTGTGTAAATTATTCAACAATTAATTGTTTATATTAAAATTATGAATTTAAAAGAAAATTATTGGAGGTGTCTTTTCTTTTTTCCTTGCCGCATTGTGTACTTGAAGATGGCCTTAAACTTAAAGATGCCCAATATCTTTTTTTTAATTTAAACTACCGATTTTTATATCTACTTTAAAATGAAGTAGATTAACTGTTACTAGTTTGTGCACACCCGGAGGTGAGGATGACAGAAGCAAATTAGGATTTGACCAATTGTACCTGTTGATTAGTGCTAATCAAGTATCATGACATTACTACAACCTTATCACTACTATCAGGACAACCGTAGTATAGAAAGGAGGGAGCCTCTGCAAGGTGCACTGTATTTGGGCACATGCTCCGAGCAGCCGGTGTGACGCCACGGAGGTCTCTAGCAAACTGGCACTTTTCAAACGCCGCAGCGCTGACGTTTCAGATGGCTGGTGTCTTTTTTACCGACTGAGCATATTACAAGCCTTTTTTCCCTTCATAGATATTCATATTTCCTTTTTAACTCGTTAAAAAAATATACACTATAATGTCCCAGAGGTGTTCTATTGGGTTTAGGTCAGGTGAACATGGGGGCCAGTCAATGGTATTAATTCTTTCATCCTCCAGGAACTGCCTGCACACTCTAGCCACATGAGGTTGGGCATTGTCGTGGACCAGGAGGAACCCAGGTCCCGCTGCACCAGGGTAGGTTCTGACAATGGGTCCAAGGATTTCATCCCGATACTTAATAGCAGTCCTGGTGCCATTATCTAACCTGTAGAGGTCTGTGCGTTCTTCCAGCGATATGCCTTCCCCAGACCATCACTGACTCACCACCAAACCGGTCATGCTGAATGATGTTGCAGGCAGCATAATGTTCTCCACGGCATCTCCTGACCCTTTCACGTATGTCGCATGTGCTCCGGTTAAACCTCATCGGTGATGAGCACAGGGTGTCAGTGGCGTAATTGCTAATTCTGGTGGTCTACGGTGCTGGGCAGTGAGCACAGGGCCCACTACAAGACGTCGGGCCCTCAGGCCACCCTCATGGAGACTGTTTCTGATTGTTTGGTCAGAACCATTCACACCAGTGGCTTGCTGGAGGTCATTTTGTAGGGCTCAGGCAGTGCTCATCCTGTTCCTCCTTGCACAAAGGAGCAGATACCGATCCTGCAGAGGGTTTAATGACCTTCCACGGCCCTCGCCAGCTCTCCTAAAATAACTTCCTGTCTCCTGGAATCTCATCCACACTCTTGACACTGTGCTGGGAGACACAGCAAACCTTTTTGCATTGGTACGTATTGATGTCCTATCCAGGAGGAGTTTGACTAGTTGTGCAACCTCTGTAGCGTCTAGGTAGCGCACCATGCTATCAACAGAGATGTTGATCCAAGTCAAAGGAAAAATACAGCAGTCAGTAAAAAATCAGCCAAAGGAGATGAGGAGTCCGTGGCCTGGAAAACCATTCCTGTTTTGGGGTCTGTCTAATTGTTGTCCCTTTGATGCACTTGTTGTATATTTCCTTAACAACAAATCAGCTGAAACTGATTAACAACCCCCTCTGCTACTTAACTGACCAGATCAATAACCCAGAAGTTTGACTCATAGCTTATAATACTCTGATTAAAAAGTGTTCCTCTAATTTTTTTTGAAGTGTACATACTGTATTTATATGTATATATATATATGTATATGTATATATATTCTTCTTACCCATTTTGTAAAAGTAAAAAAAAAATGGTACAGTATTATTGTCAATGAGAAATTAACAAGTGAGTACAATTTAAGGGATAACTTATTTTTTCGCAACAAAAAAAGCTTTTGATTTTCTTGATAAATCTTAAATCTGTGTTTTCATGGAAAAAGCTTAAATTATATTAGAATGAGGTTTTATTTAAATATCGCTAAAAAAAAATATATATATATATATATATATATATATGTATATATATATGTGTGTATAAATGACAAAACACTCCCAGAGGCGATGTACTTCATGACAACTCAAGTCGCTCTCTCACACACACACACACACGCACACATATATATACACACACAGTTATTTTCACCAAACAATATGACTTATTTTGCACAGTATTTGTTTTGCACTGTCAAGTTGAATGTAAGTAAGGTGTTTGCTTTGCATTGCCAAGTTCAACTTAAATAACGTAAATATTTGTTTTACACTTTTACATTGAACTTAAGTGAGGTAAGTATTTCTTGCACTGTGAGGTTGCACTTCAGTAGGGAAGGTATTTGTTTTGCACTGTGAAATTTACCTTAAATTAGGTAAAGGTAATTTTGTGTAGCAATACGAAGATGGACTGTCTGCCAAGCAGTTGCTTAAGTCGGACGCCTTTCCAACGTTCCAACTCAACACAAGGGCCCGAAAATGAGTATATGAATTTTTATATTTTTATATACTGAGATAAAAGTGTCTCTCTGGTCCCCTTTAGGTAAAGCCACTATTTACTTTGAACTGTCAGATTGAACTCAAAAGTATTTGTTTTGCCCTGGTAAGTTGAATTTAGTTAAAGTCAGTTTTGATTTTGCACTGTAAAGTTAAATTGAAATAAGGTAAATATTTGTTTTCCCTCTTCAATAGAACTTACGCGAGGTATTTGTTTTCCAATGTAAAGTTGAACTTAAATAAGTAAAATATTTGTTTTGCACTTTTAAGTTGACCTTACGTGAGGTAAGTATTTCTTTTGCACTGTGGGACTGAAGCTAAGTCGAGCCAGTATTTACTTTGAACTCTCGGGTTGAGTAAAGAAAACTTTCATTTGCCCTGTTAAGTTGACCTCAATTAAAGTCAGTTTTTATTTTGCACTGAAAGGTTGAACTTAAATGAGGTAAATATTCGATTTACACTGTTAAACTGAACTTAAGTGAGGCCTTTCTCACTGTAAAGTTGACCTTAACAAAGGTAAGTACTTGTTTGGCACTGTTGAATTGAACTTAAGGGAGTTAAGTGTTTGTTTTGCACTGTTAAGATGAACATAAGTAAGGTAACAGTATATGTTCTGCGCTGTCGGGATGAACTTAAGTGAGGTGTGCAATAAAGCATGAAATAATAAAATGCTATAAGGTAGTGAGCAATAGAAAAAAAGAAGCTGTAAAGACAAGAAATAAAGACGTGTAGTTTGTCACCTTGCTATGAAATGTGTGTTGTGGTTCAAAGGGAGCGCAAGGACGTTGCTCAACGCGTGTGCAGACACGAGGGATTGCGTGCTCGACTTGACGCCACAGATGAGGAACTCCAGCAAACAAAGTAGTTTGTAGAGAATGACACAAAGAGGAAGCCATAGGCCCGCTAGCTGAAGACGTTCATGTCCTTCAAAGTGTAAGTACACGTTATGGAAATATATTATGTCTTGTGTGTCAGGGGTTTTGCGCGGCCCGGGTCTGCTTTCTGCTGATCCCTGTGGGAAAGTTGTGAGCCTTTTCCCCTTGATGTGTGGTGAAGCAAAGGTGATGCTGATCCCTGCTTCCACTTTGCCATAAGCAAGCTTGAAAGCTTGAAAACAGGAAACGCATCTTCACTGGTAAAGTGCGCGTTTGTTTTTTCTTTTGCACTGAGAATTTGTATTGTAAGTAAGAGTTTCAACCAATGCTGAGGACTGAACCACTTACACCACCTGAGCCACCCACAATTGTGCACACAGTAAAGCCCCATCACTCTAAGCACCAATCAAGCAGAACCAGCCGGAATGAAAAAGTTCCACATTCAGGAGAAAATGTAAGCTCGGCTCCTTTTTTCTTGGCAGCATGACGTGATGTGCCAGCGGTCAGTGGTGGAGCTTTGCTCCTTTTTTCCTTGGCGACACGACGTGATGTGCCGGCGTATAATGGGGGCGCTTAACTGGCTCATTTTTTCCTTGGCATGAGGTCTTGTCAATGACGTTTCAGCACCTCTGAACTATCCAAGCCAGCGGCCGCCGGTGGAGTTACCTTGACTCCTTTCTTCCTTGCCGCATGAAGGGGTATGAATAAGGAAACGTTTCATAGTGACGTCTCAGCAGCAGCTGCCTGCATTGCTGTTTTGTTTTGTTTTGAATGCTGTTAGAATTTTGTACGAATATTTATAATGCAGTCAGACTGCCCTTCGAATACCTTTTCAGTGTCGTTCATCACTTTTTCACCGTAAAAGTTTTTAGTATCAAGTAGCTTCCCTGAACAGCAGGGCCTGCTGAGCTGTCCGTCTGTCACTAGTGACGTATAGTCGTCATTCTTGACTATATGTTGTTACTGTTACTGTCTGTGATGTGTTCTGTAATGCACAGTCAATGAAGACCAATTTCCTCTGGGTCAGTCACATTAAAGGTTGGCCACAAGAATGGGCCCTAACATATAGAATGCCCTTGGCATACCTAGGAATAGAGCAAACATTTTCATTCCAACAGCATTCTGGCTCATTCTGGGGTATTAGCAGAATATTACATGTAATGTTGAATGGAAAATTAGCTCTCCTCAATAGGGGGTGACATTAAAAGGTTTGTTCATTTTCAATAAGAAATATGTCACAAAAAATATTGAATTATGGGGAAGGTGAGATTTAAAAAGATATCACGGTCCATTTCATAGGAGCAGATCCTTTCACATGTTCAAGGATCTGTAACAAAAGTCTGTTTTTTCAGAATTATTACTGTATTATAAACAAATCCTTACACAAGAATGCTGTTTTCAGCTGTAGTTCTGCAAAGCATCCTGGTCAAAATAAAATTCCACACAAATAATTTCTTCCTGCGGATCAGACTTAAGTCATTTCCACTGGAAACAGGACGGGTGACATAAAGGCAAAGCTGGTAAGTTAACTGCACACACTTCACAACTAGAATTTGAGTGGAAGAGAAAAAGCAGCCTGTGTTGACTTGACTTGCTACGCCTGCCCTGATATGCTATTTTACCCTATGACTCATCGCCAAGGACATTGGTAGCCACAAGCATTGTCTTTTGGGTATGACAGTTGGCCTGACAGAAGCTAGACTGGACTAGGCCCGGGCGCGCAGCATCTGCATGATGATGGATGATCGGCCTAAGGCAAATTCCCTTAAGTTTAAACCTCCCCGTTTTTTTTTTTTCATTGTTCTGAACTGATCCGGAGGCTTTACCGATCCCCAGTCTTTGGTAAAAACCACTAGGAACTTAGGGTAGAATGATGTAGGCCGGAAAAAAAGAGCTTCCCCTCCTTGAATGACCAGCAGTCAGTGGCGTTGTGTCCTAAAAGGGGGTTTGGTCTTTTCCAAGGGACCTGGTTGTCTAACGATCATTGTCCATGTTAGGCGAGATCCTTCTTTAGGCTGAAGGAGTCACAGGAAGTTGTCTCGTTTGGTTTTTGTGTCAGAGTCAGCAGGCTGGTTGTAGTGGGTGTAAGGGTTGAATTGCGCCCATCTAATGGAAACTTCTTGCATGACCTTGCTAGTGGCGACCTGGAAGAGACAGCATTCAGACTCCTCCCGTTTGTTGTCATAACACTAGCCCTGGACCTCCATGCCGTCGCTGTTTCTCATTTTCTTGAATACTTTCATGGAATGCACGTTGAACAAACACGCCATTTATTGGCGACGTCTCTTGGTGACAAAATCCCATCATGCTTGTTTGTATTGAATCTTTGATTTGAAGGAGACGTACAGCCCACGTGAACGAGTGAGGGACGAGCCCACTACCCTGATGTGTGCACACAAGAAATGATGGTTATGATCAGAGGCACCTGAACAGGCATGTTCTTCTTTTTTTTTTTAAATCTTTTTCTTACTTATTTGACTTCTTTTTTAAACTGGAGATTACATATCAAGATTATTTTGTCCTTAATGTCCACTCAGACTTTCCAAGAAGTAGGCACACTGCTAAAGAATAAGCAAAATTCCAGATGAAAATGTTTCTAATATCATGGATGGATTGTCAAAAGAAAACTCATTGAAAATGTACAATGATGGTGTTGGAAAATCCATAATTTAACATGTTTGTCTTGTGTGTGCTCCACTGATAAAGTCTGATTTTGGACGTTATTTTGTTCTGTGTTTGGCGTTCAGTGAATGCACCGCAGCAGTTGCTGCAATGCTGGATTGGTATTGAATTACAGAAGTGGCAAAATTAAAAGAAAATACATGTGGAAATATAAGGCGAATACATAATTTTAAAAAATATACAAATGTAGGCATATTCTTTTTCCACTTTGTCTTTGTTTTTTCCTGTATTGTCTTTGTCTTTTCCATTTTGTCTTTGTTTCTCTTGTATTGTCTTTGTCTTTTTCCATTTAGCCTTTGTTTTTCCTGTACCGTCTTTGTAGTTTCCATTTCTTCTTTGTTTTTCTTGTATCATCTTTGGCTTTTTCCATTTTGTCTTTGTTTTTCCTGTATTGTCTTTGTTTCTGCTGTATTGTCTTTGTCTTTTTCTATTTTGCCTTTGTTTTTCCTATATTGTCTTTGTCTTTTTCCATTTGTTGTTGCTGTTCCTGTATTGTCTTTGTCTTTTCCATTTTGTTTTTGTTTTTCCTGTATTGTCTTTGTCTTTTTCCATTTTGTCTTTGATTTTCCTGTATTGTTTTTTTTTTCCATTTTGTCGTTGCTTTTCCTGTATTGTCTTTGTCTTTTCCATTTTGTCTTTGCTTCTCCTGTATCGTCTTTCTTTTTCCATTTTGTCTTTGTTTTTCCTGTATCGTCTTTGTATTTACATTTTGTCGTGGCTTTCCTGTATTGTCTTTGTCTTTTTCCATTTTGTCTTTGTTTTTCCTGTATGGTCTTTGGCTTTTCCATTTTGCCTTTGTTTTTCCTGTATTGTCTTTGGCTTTTAACATTTTGTCTTTGTTTTTCCTGTATAGTCTTTGTTTTTCCTGTATTGTTTTTTTTTTCCATTTTGTCGTTGCTTTTCCTGTATTGTCTTTGTCTTTTCCATTTTGTCTTTGCTTCTCCTGTATTGTCTTTGTCTTTTCCATTATTCCTTTGTTTTTCCTGTATCGTCTTTCTTTTCCATTTTGCTTTTGTTGTTACTGTATCGTCTTTGGCTTTTTCCATTTTGTCTTTGTTTTTCCTGTATCGTCTTTGTCTTTTTCCATTTTGTCTTTGTTTTTCCTGTATTGTTATTGTCTTTTCCATTTGCTTTTTTTCATTATGCAAATTTTTTCCAGTGCAACTCTTGTGTTCATGAATGTTAGCTAACTTTATGGCCATCTACTATATTACAGTAATAATTATTGCATTGACTTCATTTACTTGCCAGTGGCTGCCAGTAAGTTACAGCAGATTCTATACTTTTTATTTATTTATTTAAGTCTACCATCTTTATTCTTCATGATGGTTGCGGCGTTTCGGCCACCGTCAGCAGGGTTTGCCACCTGCTGGGTGACCTCAAAAAGGGCCGAAAAGTGAACTAAAAACAACAAAACTTAGAAGCGCGTAAACACGTATTCGTCCGCCACACACACATAAGTAGTTTTCTTTTTCTTTAGTTTTAATGATAAATGATGGAAGTGCATTCCTACTGGTTGCTCCCATGTGAAAGACTTCAAACATGAAGGTAATGTTATTGAAACACAAAAATGCAATGCTTGGGGGAGCCCAGACTTCCCTCTCCCTGGCCACTTTGTCCAGCTCCTCCCGGCAGATCCCGAGGCATTTCCAGGCCAGCTGAGAGACAGTCACTCCAATGTGTCCTGGGTCCACCCCGAGGCCTCCTACCAGAGTAGGATGTGCCCCCAAGGGAGGTGTCCGGGAGGCATCCTAACCAGATGCCTGAGAGCCCTCATCTGGCTCCTCTCAATACAAAGTAGCAGCGGTTCTACTCCGAGTCGTGCCTGGATGACAGTGCTCCTCGCCAAGCCACCCTGTGGAGAAAACTCATTTTGGCCGCTTGTGCCCACGATCTTGTGTCACTACCCAAAGGTCATGACCGTAGGTGAGGGTAGAAACGTTGCTCAAGCGCAATTTGCAAGCTTTGCGTTTCGCCTGGACACTCTCTTCACCAGACCAATGCAGAGTCCGCTCCACAGCGTATCCCATAAGGCATGTGGAGAATGTTTGCGGTGGCACCAATGGAGAAGCGGTTTATTACATGTGCTCGTATTGGAGCTCATTGCAGATATTATGGGGGGTCATCCTGCATGGAACTCTCCTCCCCTTTCTGGCTCTCACGCTCACTCCTCCTTTTCCTCCTCCTCTTTTTCTTCCTCATGCGGCGGTGCCACACTTGAACCCGACCTCCTCGCTGCACTTCTGCGATGGCGGACGCTCCTCTCAACAACTCCTGGCCTTCCTTCTCCAGGCTGTGGATGAAGAGGTGGTCCTTCAAAAGAGGTAGGACTTTTTTTTTTTTTTTAAGATGTCAGAGGAGTTCATGGATGAAGGTTTGGCGATAATGCCATAAAAGTCCCCAAACTCCACGCAACGCCAGACCTGGTGTTGTAGAGCGATGGATGGGTGGTTTCTTGTGTGTTACCTTTTGAGACAAACAGGATGTGGAGGGCGGCTTCCTAAACATCATCGGCTTTGTCAGATCGCACTTGTTTTTCATGTCAGCTCTCACCACACACTCACTCAAGCAGGGCTCAGGCATCGTGATCACATCATTTACGGTAAATATAATGGATCCCAGCACATCCCTGGCTTTCTGGCCATTTCAATTATTCAATTCTATTTTCCCTCCAAGAATAGGCCTTATTTTCACCAGAAAACTCATTTCATGCACCCTGGATGGTTGAAAATGTATTCATAAACGCACTGTTATTACGTGTGTATTAAGTGTTAAAATTTTGACTCTGTGGTCGGCGGTCCTTGAATGCACCATAGGCACAAAAGTGCAATCAAGTATGGATTTTGAATGTACTCATTTTTTTATTTTCTTAAAAGTTCTTAAATAAATATCCTTTCAGCTAAATTAAAAAGTGATATAACTTGTTTTCATAGTTTATTTCCAATTCAAATATTTGATCGCAATGAATCACCTTTTGTTGATTAATTAAATCGTAATTAATCATATGTAATTGCAGGTAAAAATATTTGATCAGTAATAAGTTAGGATGTACATCTCTTTGTTGTAAACGATACGATGTGCAACTGATCATAACTACATCACTTTATGTGAAGGGATATCAGTATTGGAAATTTGGGCTATTATTTTAAATTTTAAAAATAATATACAGTTAGAAATCCCACAGTTTTTGAATGCTTATTGCGAGCGGCCATTTGTCCCACAGTTTGACAGTCCTGCACAGATAAGACTATGTCACTGAATTTGTACCCTTTTTCTTTCATCTCATATTTGGTCCCAAATGCTGATACTATGTGGGAATGCATAAAGGTAAGATCTGATGACCTTTTTGAGTGCTAATGTGCATATTTTTAGTACACAACCTTTCTGAAAAACAAACTCCAGGTGGATGGTGTTTCTGTATTCATTTACTGCTTTTGATTTTATGTTTTTCCTGTCATAGATTTGCACAAACCATATTAAATAAGATCAATTAGAAGCGTATTATGTACGTATGATTGCTATAAGGCTAGTGTCAATGGCATAGCATTAGCTAGCATTCCAAACAGCTCTCATTGGCTATCCCGGTAGCTAGCAGTACAAAGCCAAACAAGAGACAGCTCACATTGAGCGCTCGTCGGTTGGGACGCTTCATGCCAAGGTACCGCTGTATAAATGACAAAACAACACCTGCAGTGTGCCAGTAACTGCTCACTTCTCCCATAGGCGACGTACTTCGTGACAACTCAAGTCACAGCAACACAAATAATTTTGGTCTTTTTGAGAAGCTAATCTTGCCATTCAAAATACCCCTTTCTTTCCCCTTTTCTGCTCAACATTTGTTTTCGCTTCTAGCTCCAAAACTACGAGGGTCAAACAGAAACTGTGCACCTTAATTACATATAAAAAAAATGGAGCTGTTAAAGCACTACTGCCAACTTTTCAGTAAGAAAAGTAGGGATTGGCTGTCCAGGAAGTCACTAGAGGTGGCTAGATGATGTCATCGTCTAATTTGCATATAATTTGCACATAATGTTGGACAGTGCTGTAGGAAAAAAGTGAGTAAAAACAACATAATTACTTTTAGAACTACAAATAAACTTGATTTTTGGTTTGTTAACTTCAAATTCTCATCATTTCAAATTAAAATAACTACTTTTTTTTTATCCTGGCCAGGCTTACAGATGATTTTGAAACTTTTTCGTTTTGGATCTCGTTGTGTTAAACAGGGCGAGCTCCACTCTGCCGCATCACGACTCGCGCATGCGTGATTTGCTTTCAATGCGTAGAGCTCCACAACATGCTCTCAGTGTGCCACGGGAATTGTACACCGCTGGACTGTGACTGCCTTAGGCCGGGGCGGGCGGATCTGCCAAAAGCAGCCGTTGCTGCTCGGTAAGAATACAAAATGCAAACCAATACGCGCTTTCACTATACCTGAAAACTGTCAACGACGTCACAAAAAGTAGCTAGAATTGTCGCTAGTTGCTTTTAAAAAAAAAAAGCGGCAAGGTGGGTTGACTTTTTTTTTTTTTTTTTTACTTTTGTTTTCAAAATATATTTTTTGAGAAAAACATAAACAAAAATGACTAATTAAACCATTAAACAGAAAACATGCTTGTTTAAAAAACAAACAAACGCAATGTACAGTAGCAGTTCCACTCCAGTTCTGTAGGTGGCAGGAATTAACAAAAAGAAGTTGCATCTGGTCTGGTTGTTGTCGTGTCATATAATTAGGTAAATGACGCTATATTGAGCAGATCAACGCAGTAACAAACTCCCTAGTAGCTTATTGATTGGCAGAAGAATAAAATAGCTCACTGCTTTATTTATTACAGACAGCCAAGCAGCGAAAAATACATGAAGACAATTGGCCCTATTTTGTGTAAAATTCACACCCGCTTGAGCAAAAAAGGGAGATATGGTTATAACGGCCAATTACGGTAAAAATGACTACACCCCACACATTTCCGCAACCTTTTCATGATCCCTTCGGTCAACTTGGATGTACTTGACAGTAGTCAGTGTACAGCTTGTGGAGCGAGCAGCGCAGCGTGTAAAGATCTGTCCGTCCAAACTACCATGTGAGACAAACCTCCTTGGCGGAGGTCTACAGCCACAGCACGTCACGCTTGAGTCATGTGATGATGATGATGATGATGATGTGCATCAAGTTCCCCTTGTGATTGGCACGCTGCTTCCCATTATTTCCCTTTTTCTGCTGCCGTCTTTTCCAGTTACAAATATGATCCGCATATATTTAGATTATTTCTTCTTATATTTTGACTTCCAATATCAAACTTAATAATAACATTGCAACGAGTTCACCAACTAATAGCTAAATCATGTTATTAATATTTACAGCATTATTATATCAATTATTAGTGATCATAATTATTGTTAATAATAGCATAATAGCAGTTATGATAGTAATATAAATTATTAATAATATATAATGTAATTCCTTTTTATTTTATCATCCTTTAATCAAATTGTTATTATCATATACATATTTGTTACAGATTATTATTATCACTATTATTATTTTTAGTATTTAGTGTTTTTAGGAAAGACATAACAATACAACAACATTATTATTGTAGTTATTTTTAATAGTAATGCTAATTTATTATTATTATTTGGAGTAGTGGTGTGATTAATATTATTATTAGGACCATCCTGATGGTCGTACATCAATCCTATCCCTAATTCCATGGTTAAAAGGTTCCATCCTGATGGATGGTGTGATGATGAATTTGTTAATAGGAGTGGATGATGTGATTTTTTTTTTGAAATATTTCGAATAAAGACGAACAGTAAAGTGAGAACAAACAGTGATCATGGTGGCAAGTGGGAGAAGATGGGACGCATGAAGGTTAATTGCAGCGTTATCTTTGTTTCATGTGATTTTATCATCTGAGGAATTGAGTAGCAGATTCCCGCCAGCGAGGTGCAGACAAACTGAGGCGACAGCTGACTATAACAAGGCCACACACACACACACACGCACGCACACACACACACACAGGGGCGTGTGATGTATCAGTTGTGATGCGAGGCCGACCATAAAAGGGCGTCCGCGTGAGCATCAACGGTCCATGTTTACACGAGTGTAGCGAGGACGCGAGCAAATGAACGCCAGCGGGGGATTTTTGACTTATAGAAAATAGAGTACGGGATCTACGCTGCCGTGTTTACAAAACGCCATCTCTGGCTGCCATGTTGGGGGGGAACGGTTGCGATGCTTCATAGCGAGGACACCGCCTTCTGCGTTTGGCGCCACATGATGACATCTACTCTGATCAACCACTTCAATAACACTCCTTTCATTTAGGAGTCAGTCCAACTTGAGTCTTTGTTGAGCACCCGTGAATCAGTGAAGCTCAAGTCTTCATCGAGTACCCCTGAGTCAGTCAACGAAAGTATTTGTCAACCCACGAGTCAGTGAGACTCAAGTCTTTGTCGCGCGCTCACGAGTCACTGAAAGTCGAGTCTTCATCCATCACCTATGAGTCACCGAAAGTCTTTGTCACGCACCCGTGAGTCAGTGAAACCTGAGTCTTTGTTAAACACCCGTGAATCAGTGCAACTCAAGTCTTCATCGAGTACCCCTGAGTCAATCAACGGAAGTATTTGTCAACCCACGAGTCAGTGAGAGTCAAGTCCTTGTCGAGCACCTCTGAGTCAGGTTTTGTGGAGTCTGTGATGCAGTTCGGGCAGGAAAGAGAAAGCAGAGTTGAGATGTGAAAAGAGAATGGTTATTATTGTATTGTAATAGTAAACACAATACTTGTAAAGTACACTTTAGGTTCTTGTTTCCCCTCCTTGGGCGTATCATGTACAGTTTCCCAGAATGCCTGTGTGTGCATGAGTCATGTGATGCATGACCTTTTGAGGAGAAAATCAACAGGCTGCATCGGAGGGGAAAGGGAGCCAGCCAGGCTTAGTCCCAGGCGAAGAAATGTTCTTATGAAATAAGACTTACGTAAGCTGTCAGAACTTTCCCCCTTTCTGATACTGTGGCTAAAGTCGCCACGGCAACTAAGTCGCATTAGCAGACTTTTTTTTAGGTACTTTAAATACCAAAAGGTTTAACCTTCTTTTGGGGAGGGCCGCACGTTCTAATGAGATAGATGAGTGAGCTGCCTTGTAGGTCGTGATGCGGACTGTACTGTTTGTGTGCAGGTGATTGTGGTTGGACTTTACAGTGGAGTACAATTGCTCTGCTTGGTCTTTCTTATGCTGTGGTTACGTGATGCTGCAGCTCCATCCTGTTGCTTGTACTCAGTTTCACTCTAAATAGCCGTCTCTTCCACGGCAAACACCACCAAGATCCCTTCTTCTGCAGTAGAGGTGGGCGATACTACACATTTGTACAGGTAGGTCCGGTATCGCCGATACCTTTTGCTTGGACATTTTTTCAGATTGTTTTGTGATTTGTGCCGTGAATGTGTCGCCATCAGAATAAAGCATTTTCAACAACACTGAATGCAATATATTCATATACACATCATCTCCTCCAATATGTTCCTGTTTTTAGCCTCTGAGTGCAAACCGTACAGTGGTTACCCGAGTGGACACGAGCGCCTTCAACTTCACACTCCTGCAGTCACCACGTCCTCCACCTCACCATCACCTGCTTCCATCACTGAGGATGTCTTCTTTGGGGGAACCAGTGAGGATCAGGTAGACACTGAGCACTCTGACACATTTGGATGGAATTATATCATTATTATAAATATACAGTATATATATTATGTTTTACTTTTATTTTTACATGTAGTTTTGTTTTTACATTTAAAATTCTTCTTTTTTTATTTTAATTTGTTTCACCTTGTAGTTTTGTTCTTAAATATTTATTATTAATATTGTTTTTATTATTATTATTGTTATTTTCTTAACAATTTATTATTAATATAATTATTATATAATCAATAAAAAAATAATATTAATAATAATGATGATCATAACCGTGTTATTATTATTGTCAGTTACAATAATTAAATGTCTATTTATTATTTTTATTTTATTTTGTTCTATTTTTATTTTTGCATGTAGTCTTTATGCATTTTAAAAAAATTATTTTTTCAAAAAGTTTGTGGTCTTTTAAAATGTTTTTTTTTTCAGTCTTATTTTTAAATATTTTTAATATTTTGTTTTATTTTTCCGTGTAGTCTTGTTTTTTTTACATTCAAAAATGTTAGTGTTATTTCTGAATGTGTTTTTGTAATGTTTAAAATTTGTTTTAACAAATATACAGTATTTTGTTAATACATGTTGTTATTTAATTTGTTTTGTTTTTATGTTTTTCGTTTTATATTATCTTTCTTTTATAATCAAAAGGTTTTAGGATAGGCAGTGTAACAAATTTTGGATTCTTGCGTTTTATTTTATTATTTATATTTATTTAGATATTATTTATATTATATTTTATTACACATATATCGTACATATGTGTATATATATATATTTTATTAAGATATATTTATTTTTTATTTTTCTAAGAGTCACACAAGTTAACCACCATGAATAGTAACATTTGGACACTTCACCCTAATATTGACGCACATATCGTCCGCCTTCCTCTTTGCAGGACGGGTGCTTGCTACTGAGCGACTGTGATGTTGGAGGCGTGGATGAGAACAGCAGCGTGGAGGACCTGCAGGGCCTCAGTTCATCTTTGGGAGACTCAGACTACTTCAGGGACCTGCAGGCTGTTCTTGGAGGACCTCTCAAGGCCAGCAGCCCAGACCGACCATCCCAGACGACAGCGTCTCCCGTGGCCTGTCAATCTTCATCGTCCTTATTTGCGCACCCAGCAGAGGAAGCACCCGGCGGCACCCTGGTGATCACGCAGCTGCGCCCCACCCCGTTGCCAAGCTGTGTGATTGACAGCGCTTACGCCTTGGGCTCAGGAGCGGGGCTGAGTGTAACTGTTAATGTGAACGGACTGCTGGGATCAATGGAAACGACTGAAACACACCAGAGCATAATGCATTTCAATGAAGAGGTCGACAGTTTCCCCAATTTGGCAAGATCCATGTCCACATCTCGAAGACACAGCTGGGGCGTCCCCATATGTCCCATCAGTGTGGGAAGGAGGTACCACTTTTCTCTTATTTCTGTGTACTTAAGTGTCAAGTTTGGAACACAGCCGTAGATTGCTGTAGAACTTCCTGTCTGTAGTTTGTCCAAACGCATCGCTTTGG
>QODF01000200.1:601709-692030 GCA_024372805.1 Oostethus manadensis | reverse complement strand
ATATATATATATATATATATATATATATATGTATATATATATATATGTATATATGTAATTATATAAATATATATATATAATTACTATGATGTTCCTGTGAAGCAAAGACACAACAAACTGAAGAGTATACAATGTGTTCATATTCAATTAAACACGTATATATTAAATACACAAAAAAGACATAACCAATGCTAAATTAAATATATAAAAACAATATTATTATTAATAGGTCAATCTTAAATTAAATTAAACATTTGTCAATCTATTGTTTCCGTATTGATTCCAATTAATAAAAAATAAGTTATATAATTCGTTATTAAAATAAAACTAATTTAATTTAAGATTATTAATGCCCTGCGGCCAGTCCAGGGTGTACCCCCCCCCCCCCCAAAGTCAGCTGGGATAGGCTCCAGCATACCCACGACCCTAATGAGGACAAGCGGCATAGAAAATGAATCAATGAATGAATTATTAATCATTTTTATGTTAAACCATTTTTATTAGTATGGAAAAAGGAAGAACAATCAGAGTTAGATTACTTACTCTGTTACCATGTTTTAAATTAATTTTGAATTAATATTTTGGTAATTACATTATTATCATTTTAATGCAAATGTTTTTAAATGTAATTTCATTTGAATGTAATTTAAAAATGAAGACCAATCCAAATCAAATGTATTTAATTTAATTGAATTAGATTTAATTTAATTTAATTTGTAAAAAAAAAATGTAAAAAATTTAAAAACGTTTACATTAATGTGACTGGGACGGAGTGCGCCGGGAGTTTTTTGAAACGCCACTAAAAAGGACGTGTGATTGATGATTTGATCACAGGTCAAATGATGCAACCATAAAGACATACAAAACTGCATTCCTTTCATGAAGGTAAAACAATGCTATGGCTTCTTCCTATATTTCTTACTTTGTTTTATGAAATGACATTTGCTGTTTTTGTGTAACTCCTGCAAAGTTGTGACTTACCACGAAGACTAAATCAAATATTCTGCTTGAAGGACAACAATAACTGCAGCTCTTTGTGTGTCTCTGTTCCTCCGCAAGACTAAGTCTGGACACCATGGGCATGGACAGCGATGGAGAGGACAATGAAGAAGGGGGGCAGAGCAGTCTCTTCCAGTCCACTCAGCAGAAGACAGGAAGCTACGCAGCTTGTCGGCCGGAGGAGCCAGACAGTCCCAAGCGGAGTGCCTCCAGTCCTACTGCTGAGGTACTTTGAACACCGTGAAGCAGTAACATCCTAGCGAAACTGAATTCAAGAGTGTTTCTCACCTTCTTCATCAAATTGCTGCCACTTGCAACTTTCTTTGGCCCCATGGCAGGTTATTTAGCCATCACATTCAATGAAAAATGGTGAGTCTGGCCATTTTATGCTGCGTACTTGCAAAAACCTGTGCAAAACCTGGGGATCCGTACAAATTTATGCACCTGCCTAATTTAATTTAAATAATTGCAGACTTTCTGTAAATCCTAAAAACTTCATTTCACTTCTCAAATATGACTGTGTTTGTCTGCTATATGATATATGTCACTGAAATTGCTGATCCAAACAATTAATGATTTATAAAGGAAGGAAAGGAAAATCTTCAAAATGATCAGGGGTGCCCACATTTTTGCATGCCACTGTAGAGCAGGGGTGTCAAACTCGTGCCATGGAGACACTGCAGCTGTTCTTTCCAGCCGGTCACTACAGAAGGTGATTTTAATGACAAACACCTCCTTCAGTTTGAGGGAAGGAGCTCATCAATTCAAATCCTCTGAAAATGTACATTCATCCCACTTAAACACACACAAGCGAGTAAAGACAGCGTACAATAAAATGGCAACCACAGGCTGATCGTACGTTGCAGCGTGCAAGGGGCTTTGTTTGGGCACGAGCGGATGGACAAGATTGTTACGTGTAATTTTGTACAAAAAAATTCTGGCAAAAATGTTGTACAAAAATCCATCCATCCATTTTCTTCCGTTTATCTGAGGTCGGGTCGCGGGGCAGCAACCTAAGCAGGGAAGCCAAGAGGTCCCTCTCCCTGGCCACTTTGTCCAGCTCTTCCCGGCGGATGCCGAGGCGTTCCCAGGCCAGCTGAAAGACATAGTCCCTCCAGCGTGTCCTGGGTCTTCCCCGAGGCCTCCTACCGGTTGGACGTGCCCTGAACTCCTCCCCAGGTTAGGGTTAGGCTAACCAGATGCCCGAGCCATCTCATCTGGCTCCTCTCAATGCGGAGGAGCAGCGGTTCTACTCCGAGTCTCTCCCAAATGACAGTGCTTCTCACCCTATATCTAAGGGAGAGCCCAGCCACCCTGCGGAGAAAACTCATTTCGGCCGCTTGTACCCGCGATCTTGTCCTTTCGGTCACTACCCAAAGCTCATGACCATAGGTGAGGGTAGGAACGTAGATGGACGGCTTTCGGCTCAGCTCTCTCTTCACCATGACGGACCGGTGTAGAATCCGCATTACTGCAGACGCTGCACCGTTCCGCCTGTCCATCTCGCGTTCCAGCCTTCCATCACTCGTTGTAAAAAATCCAATTGACTGAATTGACTTTAATAATTTTTTTTTTTTTCTTACCAGCCTCACAGGGAATTGTGAGAGTCGCTTTGTAAAACCCACTTAAGTGACCAAATAAGGTTGTGGTCCCAGTAGCGAGTTAATGGATGAAATAAATGTGTTTCTCTTTGACAAGGAGCTCATTCACCTCTCTGGCGTGGGGAAACAGTTCCTGATAGAATCCAAACATCTAAACTCAATGTCTGTTTGCTAGACTGTGACAACCTTCATAATATACGAGCATGTTTATATTTGTTTACATCACCACAGTCTGCAGGCTTTCCCGGCAAGCAAGTGTACTCCCGCTCAGAGATCCTCGCCACGGACGACTGTTCACGTGCAGCGCACGTGTCTCACATCGTACGCACATCCAAGCAGGCCGCGAGGGCAGCAGGAGGTGGGCTTGTCGACAACACACAGTATCAGTTTGACGCTGGAGATGATAAGAAGCTCTTTCATCACCTCCTCTCTTGTGTAGCGGAGGAGTTTGACCCTGAGGAACACCTGCACTCCACTGAGGGCCAGAGCCACATGTAAGTCCACATCATTGTCAGCGCAGTGTGCTTGAAACCCTGAATTGGGTCAGACAGCGTTACTGCACATGACAGCATGACCTCAGTCTGCTTTGGGTTCATATACTGTAGGTGGTGACACTTAACGCACCACTTGAATCAACGACTACTACTACGTGGCTGATACACTACAACGAAGCACTAAACATAACATGTAACTTAAAACGGTAATTTATAAATGCCCGCAAGGCATGCTGGGCAGTCCAGCGGCAACAACAATATGAGGTATGAACAATAAAACATTGGCTATCAAGAGTGTGTAAAGCTCCTCCTTGTTTACTTCTCTGACGACCCACTCAACATATTTTGCAATCAAGCAAAAATGCATCAAACACGGCAAAATGAGTACCACGAGCTACCCAGCATGCCTTGCAGCGGGCATGTATAGGTGTTTTTTGGCATGGGTATTGTGCAACGATATTTATTTGTGTGCCCACAAGATGCAAGATGTAGGTTACTCTGCGCATTGCGTGTTGACGTGTTGTTTGGATTGTGGGTTTTGTACGCGCTACAGACAACTATTTTGCTGTTTGGCGGGCCTGATGTGGCCCGCGGGCCGCAGTTTACGGATCGCTGCTCTACACTGTTAGACTTAATGCACATACAGCATTGCACTAACTGGAATCTAGTGTAACCACGTACATGTATGTGTTATTTAGTGTCAAGAAAAGTAGCATTTTTACACTCAACTGCTAATATGTCATGATCAATTTCAAAGCTAAAATAAACCTTAAAATGGAATAAACGGCGATACTTGTATACCTAAAATATTTACTTACATTAACCCTATTCCCAGCTACCGAAACAAAAATTCACCAGTGCTGGAAATTCTCCTGCAACCGTGTAATTAAATTTCAAATCAATCAACGACCTATTAAATAAATATTAATTGAAAAAATTGGAATCAATGCGAAATTGATTTAAACGTAAACTTTGAACTTAATTGGAAAAAAAATCAATGCTAAACACTTAAAAAAAAAATAATAATTAATGCTATTATATCACATACCAAATTATTATAAGAATATTATTTAAATAAGTTAGTACATTATATTATTACATTGAATCTAATTGAATCAAAGATTCATTATAAAATATTTTTGTAAATGTATTTATGATTTGATTGAATTTGTTGTAATTGTATTTAATTACAAAACTATTCGTTTAAACTGAAAAAAATCTATGGAGCGTGTGTAAGCGTGTAAACAACCGTGGGTGTCTAGCTTGTACCTGACCGACGTTATGACCGCGGTGTCTTCTTCGGATATTAAACCTGCGATTTGGGATGACTGCAAAGACTTCTTCCTTCAAAATTTCTAATTCCCAGGGCCAAACCATCAATCAGAAAATTATCAGGTTTTGCACCAGATAAGTACTCGAGTCATGCTTTGCCATGCCCAATCACAAGTATTTCTCAGCTGTTTTACAATGTTGTTTACAGCCAGCTGATGCTTTGTCCATTAGCTTCACAACAGATATGTGTTGATTCCACAGCAGGAAATATGTGACGTTACTCATATCCATATCGGTTGATATCGGAACCGGAAACTACATATGGACCATATCGATATGTTGAATATCGACATAAGAGCCAATATCGGACATCCCTAATATTGAAGTATCTCGCTCAAATGGATTTTCCTGGGCACGTCGCAATTTTGCCTGACCACTTGTTGCTAGGCAGAATTTCTGCAGGCTTTTGATTTAAGAGGGATGATTATTCTTCTGTTAATCTATTTTATTTACTTGTATTTGTTTTGGTATTGTTGTGACGTGCCTTGACATAATTTTTAATTTAATTAATTTGTTAAGTATTGTATTTATTTTATTTTAATTTAATTTATTTTCGTATTCAATTCAAAATTACATAAAAAATGGTAAACAGGAAGCGAAACAGGCACTCGTGGAGGGAATTCTTCACTACACTTTCCCTTACACAACAACACAAAAGATACATTGTATTGTGTAAGTGAATCCACTATGACAAATACAAATGGAAAATCTGACAGAAAAACAGAACCAGCACAGAAATGTTTTTGCTACCCCCAGTTTGACATATGGATATTATCTATTTATTGATCTGTACTGTAACACACACTAAACTGAAACCGAAAGCAGCAAAATGCAACCAGATGAAGTGCAGCATACAAGCGCATTCAAGAGTCGAATTGCATGCTGAGTACAGCAAATTCATACATGTTGGCAGCTCTGCACTAATATTGAAAGGTACACAATGATGTACTTTTTTCCTTGCATTTTTTAAATGGTTGATTATTATGCGCACATACTGTATGTGTACGGTACGCTCTTATGGTCTCATCTTCTCCCATGGGCCTTTCCCCATTCCTTGCTGACATTTCTGCTCCATGTCACATGTCTGCAACCTTCTCCACCCTGCCTGCTCTGGTGGTGTGTGTGTTTGTGTACAATATACCTGTACAGTGCGTGCGCACTGTGTTTGTCAGATTGCGTAGACTCCCCAGCCCCACCTCCCTCCTCCTTCTGCATCTTAACTCAGCTTCAATGTCTTGTTTGTCTTAGGCTGATGGTACAGAAAGTTCTACAGGAGCTAAAGCTGTACCACGGGTAAGTAAAGTAAACTGTGTGCTGCTCAAACGCCGCCCCACGCATGCAAGGAGTGTGTGCCACCACGTCGGGGTGTGTGTGTGTGTGTCTTTGCAGCCTGTGTATCTATCTTTCTGACACCCAGTTGCATTGCTCTGGGAAGACACTGTTTTTGAACTACATTTTGGACTCTGTAAACCTGGGCTTTTCAACTAAATCGTTCCAGGCGCCAGGATTCACTTATATATACCTTCAACTTGACCACATGGCTAAGAAAGCCATGAATAACGGTCAAAGATCATCTCTGCAGCCTGAGCTCTCTGCTGTTCTTAAGGATCTACTGACACATGTGACAAGAGTGTGCCGCTGTTTTCAGCTATGTACTGCAAAAACACTAGTCAAGCACTTCAAAATAAGTATAAATAAGGAATTTTGTGGGGTGATGAATGTTAATAAAAATTGGAAGTTGTACAAGAAACCTTCTAAAAGGGAGAACGATGTGGAAAAGGGCAAAATACGGGCAGGTCTGTACATATGACAGGACTGTCCTGCTGTTTTTAAGAATCTACTGCAAAAAAGCTAGTGAAAGACCCTTTATGTATGACAAGAACATGCTGCTGTTTTCAAGGAACCTGCTGCAAAAAATGGCCCAAGTTTTAAAATGAACCGCCAGTTAAACAGCCCTGCTCTAAACCTTTTATCAGGGGTAGGGAACCTGTGGCTCTTTTGATGACCATGTATGGCTCTCAGAAGTTTCTAAACACCATAACATTCATTTAATTTAATTTAGTTTTTTTCTTAAAATATGTATAATGTATTGGCCTGCCACACATTCTAAAAATACAATTTAACAAAAGAACTTTAAAGAAATGGCAAAAACGGAAAAACCAGCAGTAATTTTATGAAAATAAAGTCAAAATATTAGGGGAAAAAAGTTGTAATCTAAAAAAAAAAACATTTTTTGAAATTTAGGTTGCAGAAAAGGTAATAATATTACGAGAATAAAGTCAAAATATTGCAGGAATAAAGTCATAATTATGAGATAAATTGAAAAAATGGAAAATTAAAGAAAAAAAGCAGAAATGGAAAAAAATGCTGTAATATTACGAGTCGAAAGTCAAAATATTAAGAGAAAAAAGTCACTATTTTAATAGAATAAACTTGTAATATTATGATATTATGAGTACAATAAATGTCATTTTGGTAACAGAGTTCATTTTTATTTTTTTAAATGTCGTTATGGCCGCACGGTGGTCGAGTGGGTAGCACATTGGCCTCACAGTCAGGAGGTTTAGGGTTCGAATCTCCGTTGCGCATCTCTGTGTGGAGTTTGCATGTTCTCCCCGTGCGTGGGTTTTCTCCGGGTACTCCGGTTTCCTCCCACATTCCAAAAACATGCATGTTAGGTTAATTGGCGACTCTAAATTGTCCGTTAGAGTGTGAATGTTTGTTTGTCTATATGTGCCCTGCGATTGACTGGCGACCAGTCCAGGGTGTACCCCGCCTCTCGCCCGAAGCCAGCTGGGATAGGCTCCAGCATACCCGTGACCCTAATGAGGATAAGCGGCATAGAAAATGAATGAATGAATGAATGAAAATGTTGTTATGAGAATCAAACAAAACAATATAAAGTTGTAATTTTTGGAATATTAGGTTGTGGGGAATTTATATGGGAATAAAGTCCTAATATTACAATTCAATATATTATTTTTGAATTTAAAAACAAATGTTTGAAAATCTATAATATTTCTTGTGCTGACATTTTTCAAGTAAAACATGGCAGTAATCACAGTGTTAGAAATAAATATAATATATAATATAAAACCTGGTCAGCACTTTAATCTATCCATTAATTCATTAATTATTAATTATTAAAGTAATTACTTGCTTAAAATGCACACATTGAGCTGTATTCACTGTTTAAAAAATAGGATTGATTTGTCCTAATTAACTATCATGACACTACTACTACCACATCACTACTATCAGGAGTATAGAGGGGGAGGAGCCACCTGCTGTGGCCCAGCAAAGTGCACTGTATTCGGGCACACGCACCGAGCAGCCGGTGTGACGCCACGGAGGTCTCTGGCAAACATTGTGCACTTTTCAAAGTCTGCGGCGCTGCCGTTTCAGATGGCTGATGAGGTTTTTTTGTGTGCGGAGCATTTGGGAGAACTAGCATGTGAGACGTCTTTGTTGGAAAGTGAATGTTTATTTACAAGTAAGCTCGAGGGAATTTACGACATGCTTTTAATGCCATCAGTTATCAGAGCCATTGGATTTATCGGAAGGACGTAATAATTCCTTCTTATCAGTCCAATAACTACCATGCAACCCTAATCCTAATGTAATATCATGGAGCATAGAGCAGGTGGAATCTGAGTCACAGTCTAGCCTTAAGCCTGGTCATCAGTGCTTCCCTCTCTTGTGTCATTATCACGTACACGTATCACACTTAGCAGGAATTAGTTTTTCTGTGGAAAAAGCAGCCTATTTTTGGCGAGAAAAAGCATGAAAAAAATGTTTTGGAGATGAAATCTGCAAATATGTGGTGACGGTTACAGCAATTACACGACATTCCCAATTTCCGGCATGCTTTTTACAACAAGGGTGTGTGTTTTTGGCGGCAATGAAAGGTGAATTTGTCTTTCACAGAGTCAAGCAGAGGACCCACAAAACCTACGACAAAGAAAATGTCACATGGTACGAGTTCCTCTCTAACGAGTAAGTTGACTTCGTATTCTTCCTTTAGTCTTTCACGAGGATGGGCGACTCCCAACTTGCTCTCTGTTCTCTTATTGATCATTTATATACGGCAGGTATTCATTCCTTTTCTGTACACCCAGTCTCATTCTGCTGACAATGTAGCCTCCATTTAACTATTAATTACATTCAGTCATTACCCTTACATTTTATCATACAGTGGAAGCTCGGTTAACATCATCAATTTGCTACAGAATGTCTGACTCCAACCAAAACCTTTAATCATTTTTTCCCCATGAGAAATCAAATAAATACTTTTTTTTTTGGTTTAACCCGCAACACATTTTAGCAGTGGCTTTCAAAATGGGGGGCGTGCCCAGCGGGGTGCTACCATGAACACTTTTCATTATTAACATATTTTTTGGGCGTGGGGCCGCTGAAAATCCTTGTATTTGGAGGGCGCTGCAAACATATTTTGGGAACCACTCCATTATAGAGATAAAATTAAACAAAAAAAAGGTAGAATATGAAGAAAAACAGCTGGAATGTTGAAACTAATAACTATACTAATAACCATACTAATAAAGTATGTTTTTTGCATTTTTACGAAATTTAAAAAATGTTTTAAAAATTTAATCGTGGGCACCTGCATCTTTTCATTTTTCAGTACGTGGCCCTCAGTAGAAAAAGTTAGGACGCCTCATGGGATAAATGTTTACCTTCCACGATGACGTGATTGTTGCCAAAGCCACGATGAAGAATTTATTCGTGCCTCAAGTCTCTGCTTTTTTTAATGATCATGGCTGCAAAATAAGCCAAAAATGAAACGCAAGTGGCCGAATTTTCATAAAGACGGTGAGAAGCACTATATGGCAAAACAGGAAGGTGGTGTTTATGTTAACCCCGCTGCCACATTGTGTCTTTGGCAACAGTCCCATCTTCTATGAAGGTAAAAGTAACCATAAATATTACTATAATTGTGAAAGTGTAAAAACATGTTTTGTGTTAACATTGGTAAGACTTTTGTGGTAACTGTGTTAGTTAGCAAAAAACTACACAGTCAACCTCTGATGACATGGTACACAGAGCTGACTTGCGCTTCCTGTTTTCACTTATTAGCAAGCTAATATGATGCTAACAAGGATGCTTTGCAATGAAAATACATCAAGAACACTCATGCAGTGTACAATTAACACGATAGACATGCATCATATCATACATACATATTCATACTGATTGGCCTTAGCAGAGTTCTTCACACCACTGAGTGCTATTCTTTGTAAAGCCAAAATTGTTACTACAGTTTGTTTCCCTCCCCCCCCCCACTGGACTGGATGTGGTCCAGCAGAAATGAGGGCGAGGAAGACCGAACTGAGAAGGTGGAAAAAGGCACCAAGGTGAAGAGGACTCTGAGCTCCTTGAGGAACCGGATGACTGGATCCTTCAATAAAGATAAGGTAAACGCATTCTTTGGACAAAAAACGCTTAGGGTGCGTTCACACGCGCGTGTTTAAAGCAAACTCTAGTCTGTTTGGTCAAGTCTTAAAGCAGTCCATAAGGTTGCTTTCACGTCTGTCTCCAAAAGTGCCAAATAAGAATGGAAAAAGTCGCTAGATTTGTTGCTATTTTGCAAAGTTTTATGCAAAAGTGCACTAGTTTTTGGAATTTTGCCTGTGTGAGACACAAACACATGTATTTTTCTTAACTATGCGTTTTAACAATATAAAAACAGCTAAAAAGGGGCAGCTGCACATAATGAGAGACACCTATTCTACTTACAAAACACCTCCAACGAGGTTTTATATTTATGCTGCGAGCATGTAGTAGCAGGTGCATTCATGATCACGTGTAACACGTAGTTTTTCTGCTGTAATTTGGTCATTTTAAGCAAGTAAATCTTCCTTCCTGGGTGCATTGATTACCTTTCGCTAGTGGCCTGAGGCGTTGCGAGCGCAGTGCTGACGCAAATGTGTGGTGAAGCTAGTGGCTAGCCGGTGTGATGTGGTGAGGTGTCACTATGCCGGGAACTTAGTTCTCGGGCGTAACAATGTTAATAGTAATAACAATGGGAGTTTGTTCAGAAGTAGTTGGCCCATTACATGCTGTCTTATATATTTGTGGATATACAGTATACTGTAGATGATGAGCAAAATTCCCCCAAAAAGTGCACTTGTCCTTTAAGAAGCGGCTTTACCATGGCATTCAAAGAAATATAGTAGCTGACAGGAGGAAGTTTATATCAATGCAAACTTTGAACAGCCTTGTTCGGTGTAAACGGTGAACTGGTGGCACATGTGTTGCTGCATATAGTGTGACCGTAATCTGCTTAGACAAACTCTGTCCCACATCCTGCCTGTTGACACACTTCTAACAGCACTACTAACCCCCCCTCCGTGTTTGCTCCCAATGTGCCCCCTGCAGGGTAAGACCCGAGACAAAGAGCAGCAACAAAAGGGCAAAGAGAACGAGAGGGGGGGCAAGGAGATGGTGGGCTGCCACGAGAGTGGCCATCTTTTAGCGCCGGGCACCTTTTCCAGCTGTGCCACCTGCTCGCTGTGCGGAAAGACTCTGCAGAAAAAGCACAGCCTGCAATGCATGAGTGAGTAACACCGCAAGGGCGCACCCGCTCACATGCAGACCTTCGGCTTCCTCCCAGCACGCCGCTGCTTACACACCCTTACACACCTGCTTACTGACTCACACACCGGCCACAACATTAGCTACACCACACAATAAACGCAGATACAATAGAAGAGCTTCACAAAGATAATCTTGCTCATTTAAATTCACACCATTGCCGTTCATTATCTTCTTTCTAGATCATAAAGTATCCTCTATTTATCTCTTCATCATACAATGTGTCTCGGTTTTATGTATAACCCTGTATTTATATGCACCGTAGCGGGGCTGGTCAATTAGTTGAAAGGGGTGTGTTAAAAAATAGCAGTGTGGCATTCGATCAGTGATCAATGTAGTGAAAAAACAGGTGTGAATCAGGTGACCCTATTTAAGGATGACACCAGCACTTGTTGAACATGTTTTTCTCTTTGACAGCCTGAAGAATATTAGTCGTTGTTCTGAAGAACCAGGCGAGCGCCTGGTGGCCAGGTCTTCACCCGTGGGGCCTGGCCGGGCCTAGCCCGAAGAAGCCACACGGGAACTCCCCCCCGCAGACCCACCACCTGCAGGGGCAAGCATAAGGGTCCGGTGCTTTGTGATTTGGGCAGTGGTCGAGGGCGGGTGTCCGGGCGACCTGGTCTTAGGCGGCCAAATCTGGTTCTTGGGACATGGAATGTCACTTCTCTGGTGGGGAAGGAGCCCGAGCTTGTGGAAGAGGCGGAGAGATTCCGACTAGATATTGTAGGACTCACCTCAACCCACAATTTAGGCTCTGGAACCAAATTCCTTGAGAGGGGCAGGACCTTGTTCTTCTCTGGAGTTGCCGCAGGGGAGAGGCGGTGAGCTGGTGTGGGCTTATTGTTAGCCCCCCGGCTTGGTGCCTCTGTGCTGGAGTCATCCCCAGTAAACGAGAGGGTTATTTCCCTACGCCTTAGGGTCCTACGAAAGGGACTGTGGTTTGTGCGTACGCGCCAAACGGCAGTTCAGAGTAGCCAGCCTTCTCTGCAACGCACCTGCATCATTTTGTATTGTAATAACATTAATTATATTAACATTAAGATTTCATCTCATGGACCCAATCTCGTGCATGGTCTCGTTTTGTGGGATGGGTGTCTCGTAATACTAACGCCCGTCTGCCTTTACAAATAATAATACTATACAATACTGTACAGCAAGCTAAGGTAGTTTGGACCACATAAGATTAGAACCAGAGATGGGCCGATTCTGACGTAACACCTATTAATCAACATTGGTGAATATGTAACTGATATATTCACTTTTTCACATGTTTTTAAACCGTGATAAGCCGTGACTTTGTAAAACAATATCATTCTACATTTTAGTGCCACACTGTCAGAGCCCACATTCTAGTTTTTTTCACTTTTAAACCGCATATGACTGCGTTTTAACATGGTGTAACTTGCATGCCTGTGAGATAAACAAAGACAGATGCGACTGTTAATCCACAACATTATTTAACGTAAGGCAATTATACAGTCTTTTAAAATGAAATGAAAATTTATGCTTTGATGTATAACTCCCATGTCCATCATGTGTATAATGTAAGACACTTTAATGCAGGATTAATGCAAATGAATTAATGCAAATCGTTTCAAAAGCGTTCCAAGTAATGTACTGTATTTAGTTTGATAGATTGTGTGTTTCGAAAGCGTCCACGTTATTGCTTAAAATGTACTTTAGTCCCTTATATTAAGTCTAGTGCGCAGTCAACTGTGAAGGGGGGTGTGAGAGAAGAGGAGAACTTTTAGTGTTATTGCAGACTTGCCAATAAGTACACATTTATTGTACTCAACATGCAATTTGACTCTTTAAAATGCTTCTGTGCTCCACAGCTCTCCATTTTGTTGCATTTTCTGCGGTCCGTTTCGAGTGCAGTCTGTATGGTGCGGTTATTGTACAGCCAGGCCCCAAAAATCCGACGTTAATTGGGCTCTTCTGTAGTCAGTCCCAGAAATGTAATTCTGTAAATGTCACCTCCAATCAAAATGTTAGAGGTGAATACTCCACCAGAAAAGGCACACCCCTCACTCAGTAAACATCCGATCACTGTTAGTATGCAAACGAGCCAAGACGCAGAACTGTGGTGTCGGGTTTGAGGAAACAGAGAAAGTGACCCGTTACACGACTAATAATTAACAACAACTAAAAACAGTGACCCTCAGTGCTAAATCAGCAGGAGCTGAAGTTTCAGGAGGGACACCCAAGTTGGACAGTTGTCTGGGTAGATGCCTGACAAAGTGCAATCCACTTCTCCAGGTTGAAGGCTGGACACAAAGCTAACAACCCATGCAGTGAAGACAGCAAATGATCTGTATGCATTATCTGTATGTAAATATTTTTTAACTGAGGGACTTTGCGGGGGATTCTTGTAAATAGATTAGCTTCACACAGATGTCTTCTAACTGTCACAGTACTTACAAGTAACTCCAGACTGTCTTTGATCACCCTGGAGCTGATCATTGGCATCATCATCCATGCTTGATAGGACTCTTTCTTCAGCTTGACAGCAGCCCTAACCCCCGGTGCCCACCATCGGGTTCGGGGCTTGCCACCACGACTGGCACCGACCGCCTTGCGGCCGCAACTGCTACTGTCTGCCTCAGCAATAGAGGCACGGAATACGGCCCATTCGGACTCAATATCCCGGTCCTCCCTCGAAATGCAGGCGAAGCTCTGCCGGAGATGAGAGTTGAAGACTCGACGAACGGGAGATTCTGCCAGACGTTCCCAGCACACCCTCACTACGCGTTTGGGTCTGCCAGGTCTGTCCGGCATCCTTCCCCGCCATCTAATCCAACTCATCACCAGGTGGTGGTCAGTTGACAGCTCAGCCCCTCTCTTCACCCGCGTGTCCAGAACATGCGGACGCAGGTCTGATGATACGACCACAAAGTCGATCATAGACCTGCGACCTAGGGTGTCCTGGTGCCAAGTGCACTTATGGACATCCTTATGTTCGAACATGGTGTTTGTTATGGACAAACTGTAATTCGCACAGAAGTCCAGCAACAACACACCGCACGGGTTCAGGTCAGGGAGGCCGTTCCTCCCAACCACGCCCCTCCAAGTCACACTGTCATTGCCCACATGGGCGTTGAAGTCTCCCAGTAGAACTATGGAGTCACCAGCTGGGGTGCTCTCCAGCACCCCTCTGATAGACTCCAAGAAGGCTGGGTACTCTGAACTGCCGTTCGGCGCATAGGCACAAACCACAGTCAGGACCCTTTCCCCAGCCCTAAGGCGTAGGGAAATAACCCTCTCGTTTACTGGGGATGACTCCAACACAGAGGCACCAAGCCGGGGGGCTAACAATAAGCCCACACCAGCTCGCCGCCTCTCCCCTGCGGCAACTCTAGAGAAGAACAAGGTGTAGCCCCTCTCAAGGAATTTGGTTCCAGAGCCCAAACTGTGGGTTGAGGTGAGTCCGACTATATCTAGTCGGAATCTCTCCGCCTCTTCCACAAGCTCGGGCTCCTTCCCCAGCAGAGAAGTGACATTCCATGTCCCAAGAACCAGATTTGGCCGCCGAGGACCAGGTCGCCCGGACACCCGCCCTCAACCATTGCCCAAATCGCAATGGATCCTTTTGCTTGCCCCTGCAGGTGGTCGATCCGCGGGGGGGAATTTCCGTGTGGCTTCTTCGGGCTAGGCCCGGCCAGGCCCCACGGGTGAAGGCCTGGCCACCAGGCGCTCGCCTGCGAGCCCCTCCCCAGGCCTGGCTCCAGGGTGAGGCCCCGGTATCCCACGTCCGGGCAAGGTGCGGTCACTCCTCTTTTTTTTCTTTATAAGGGTCTTCTGAATCACTCTTAGTCTGGCCCGTCACCTAGAACCTGTTTGCCTTGGGAGACCCTACCAGGGGCATAAAGCCCCCGACAACATAGCTCCTAGGATCACTCGGGCACTCAAACCCCTCCACCACGATAAGGTGGTGGTTCACGGAGAGTTGGTGATTTATGGAGAGGAAAATTATCAGCAAATTGGGTCAGCAAAATTAGTGAATTCATTTTTGGTGTGGTTATTTATTTATTATTGCAAAACATTTTGCCATGTTACAATCTCACGAGATCTTGTGACACCCCTAATGAATATAGCATGACATTTTACACAGTGAAATGGAAGTTAAATGTTAGGTCATACACTGCATAATTCGATAATTCACTCCATGTCATACTCGTGAAGGCTTTTCTTCGTATTTCTGTTTCATGTCTCTCCTCCCATATTTCCGAGAACATCTGCAACACTGCATCTGCATTTTGTTTGACTGCTCTGGGTCCATGTACAGTCTTGCACAAGTCTTGTGCTGTTTGGGTGTGGTGTCCCATCCATCAGCACCATCGCTTTGACATTTGTTTGCGCCAACCTGCAGCACTTCTAGCTTAGCGTTCCGCTTCTAGCTTGTTTGAATCCTCGCATTTCGTGGGGGTGAGCTGAAGCAGGCCTGCTTGGTGTGGAGGCAACTGCAGCACCTGATCTGTGCAGGACCTTTCAGCACCACTGATAAGACACGATGGCCAATGAGAGAAATGAATAGTGGTTGTGTGCTAACTTTTGGTGTTATCAGCTACATCCATCATCAACACCAGTCTTTTTCCTGGCAATATCACTTCTATCATTTTTATTTGCCTGCTTGCTTGTTGCTAGGCAAGGCTAGTTCATTGGGCTCACCCATTACTCCACCAAGGGCCAATGAGCAATGATTATATTATAGCCATACCCACTGAGGCTGTTTTAATGACACAAAGTCACACACAAACCTGTTTATCCATCCAAAGTGCATCCCCGTCGCCATTTGCAACCCACGGCACATTCTAAAATATAAAATAAAATAAATATAATATAATACAATTAAATATAATTTAACAAGAAAACTAAAAAAAAAAACATGACAGAAAAAAAGGCATTGTACAAGATTTTTACAAGAATAAAGTTATAATAAAGTTATAAACTAATGAGAAGATGTCATAATATTATGAGGAAAAAAAAGCATCTTAGCTGCATAAGGTTGACATTAAAGAAAAAAAGAGTTGTAACATTATGAGAAACTAAACAAGAAATAAAGTTGTAATTTTTGGAAAATTACTTTGTGGAAAAAGGTAGAACGTTACGAGAATAAAGTCAAAATATTATATAAATAAAGTCATAAATATTAGGGATGAGCCTACTTACCCACATACACAATTTGAATCTCAATTTTGAGGCTCTTCTGTAAATAGTTTTGAAATAAACACAAAATATAGCAACTTCTGATCAATCCATGTCAATTAAATACTTCAAATAGTGTACCGATTTAAGTCCCACCCCTTTTTGGTTAAACCACGCCCACATCCGGGTTATGACCCGCCCACTCCAAGTACAGTTATGGATACAGATAATTTAAATGAAACAGATACATGTGCTGTCCCTCTGATGTGCTCATTCCTGATCCTGTCCATCCTGGTCACAACCAAATAAATATATGTATCATGTCCCTCATATAGAGGGTTGTGTCAGGAAGGACATCCGACGTAAAACTTTTGCCAAATCAAAACATGCGAATCAAACAGAACAAAATGATTCGCTGTGGCGACCCCTAAAGGGATAAGCAGGGATAACCCGAAAAGAAAAAGGAGATTTATTTTAAGATTGTAACTTTAATAACAGGTGGCTGGATGGATTGGTTTCACAGACAGATAGATAGATTATTAATCTCCAATTCACATTTCCAGCAGCTCTGCAAAAATGTCATAATAAACATAATCACTTTATTGCAAAATAAAACAACCAAGGCAAGACAGGAGAGATAAGAAAAGAAAAATAAGAAAATAGAATAAGAATAAGTAAATAAATACAAAAATAAGGAACAGATCACGTCAAATTTGTCGTGCGATAACACAGACTAATAAATAATAATAATACATAATAATAGTCATACATAATGTAAAAAGGTAATAATTCCAGTCCTGTGTGTGTTTTTATCGGTCACCCTCTGTTGTGTTGAACAGCCGCATGCTGTGGGGGAGCAATGATTTGCTCTTTCAGTGGCGCAGGACAGTCATAGTAATCTGGCACCGGGAGATGATGCTGGTTGTCCATGATGGAAAGAAGCCTGCTCGGTCTCCTTTGCTCTGCCACAGATGTCGGGCTGTCCAGCTCAGTGCTAATGACAGAGCCTTCTTCACCAGTTTCTCCAGGCGTGTGGTGTCCTTCTTCCTGAGGCTTGTCCCCCAGCACACTACTGCATAGAGGAGTGCACCAGCTACCACAGTCTGGTAGAAGATCTGTAGTAGGTTCTTGCATACGTTGAAGGACGCCTGCTTTGTGAGGAAGTACAGACGGCTCTACGCTTTCTTGCACAGAGCATCCATGTTGGCGATCCAGTCCAGATTATGGTCCAGGTGCACTCCCAGGTATTTGTAGGCATGAACCACCTTTACACGGTCACCTTTAATGAAAACAGATTGTGGGTATGTCTTGTTTCTTCTAAAGTCCACCATCATTTTCCTGGTCTTGGTGGTGTTGAGGTGCATGTGGTTTGCATCGCACAAGTTGCTGAAGTTCTGGATTAGTTTTCTGTACTCATTCTCCTGTCCATGGCCGTGTCGTACACGTAGTTTTGTATATGGCAGAACTCAGAGTTGTACTGAAAGTCGGACGTGTACAGGGTGAACAGAACAGGAGAGAGCATAGTTCCCTGTGGTGTTCCCATGCTGCTGGTCACAGTTTTAGACCTGCAGTTCCCCAGTCGCACATACTGAGGTCTGCCAGTCAGGTGAGCCATGCCACCAGGTGTGATCCTAAACCCATCTGTGTCAGTTTGTCCTTGAGGAGCTGAGGCTGGATGGTGTTAAAGGTGCTGGAGAAATCCAAAAATGTAATCCTCACAGCATCACTGCCTCTGTCTAGGTGAGCAAGAGATCGGTAGAGCAAGATGATGACGCCGTCCTCAGCTCCCACTTTCTCCTGGTATGCAAACTGCTGAGGTTTGACTGTGTTGTACTTCTTTGGCCTCAGGTGATAGAGTGGCAGCCGTTCCATGGTCTTCATCATGCGTGACGTCAGGGCTTTACTGTGGCACAACCTCCTTAGCTTCGCACTTACTTGAATTGCTGTTATTGTGGGTTGTGTGAGATGGGGAGGGTGAGGAGAGGTGTCCTCTGACTTGTGTGTCGCTGCTGCGTGAGGGATGGGCTGGTTAAAAAACTGGTTTAGCTAGTTTACCCTTCTCACATCCCCCCAATGTGGGCACCTCTCTTTGAGCTGCAGCCAGTGATGGTTTTCATGCCCTGCCACACCACTTTCATGTTGTTGTTCTGCATCGTCTTTTCTGTTTTCCTTCTGTGCTGCTCCTTTGTTAGCTGGACTCTTACTTCCTTCTATACCCGCTTAAGCGTTGTGTGTCACCACCTTTGAAGGTCTTCTTCAGTCTCAGAAGGTCTTTGATGCAACTTGTTATCCAGGGAATGTTGTTGGCAAAGCACAGTGCAGTCCTTACTGGCAAAACAACATCCATGCAGAAGTTGATGTAGTCCAGTGGTTTTCAAACTGGGAGATGCACCTTGGGATGGCCCGGCGTTATGATGGGGTGGGCACGGGGCTACCCCGCTAGTCATTATTGCCATATTTTTGGGGGGGTCAGGGGGCGCTGAAAATCATTTTATCTCTAAAAGGGGGCGCTGCAAAAAAAGTTTGGGAACCACTGATGTAATCCATGGTGCAGGCGACCATTTCTTCCTTGTTGTCATTGTGGGGACCCAACAATAACAATAGCATAAAGTTGAAATATACGAGAAACTAAACCAAAAATAAGTTGTATTTTGAAAATTAGGTTGTGATGTTACAGGAGAGAAAGTTGAAATGTAAAAACAGCTGGAATTTTAAATAAAGTCAAAATATTAAGAGAAAAAGTTGCTATTTTAGGAGAATAAATTTGTCAGTGTAGTAGCAAAAAGTTTAATTATTAAATAATTTCAACCCTTCAACATCACATGGATGACACATATACAGTATTTTACTACAAGAGCAGAGAAATAAAAATTACGTTTCTAAAAGAAAAAAAAACCTAACACTGTCAAAGAAATAATAAACTAGCAATATGTTTCTGAATGTATCTGTATTGGAATGCAAAGTGTCCCCCTTGAGGATACACTGTTGCTATCTACTACCATGCATCTCTAGTGTAACCCTTCACAAAGCCCTCATGGAAAGTGTTAGAAATTCTGAATTTGAACCCCAGACAATGATTGCAGACTTGTTTAATGCCTTTATCAATCATCATAAATCACTCGTTTTTGCATTTGTAATATGAAGAGAATTATCCATTCATGTCTTATTTGATTGGTGGGTAACAATCGCATGTTTCTACTCCTATAAAATAATGGGGGGTGCCCAATATGTGTATTAAAAGATTACTGAAAAATTTGCCCCAAACCACCAATTTTCAGTGTCCATCAACACTGAAACACATCAGCATTTTAGCTGTCTAGTCATATTTATTATGTATTGCACAGGAACAACATCAAATTAATTCCAAAGCCACCATCCACCGGTACGAGTCTGGATCAGAAAGGTTGTGTACCACAAATATGCACATTAGCACTCAGTAAGGTCATCAAATCTTACCTTTATGCATTCCCACTTAGTATCAGCATTTGGGACACACATGAGGTGAAAGAAAAAGAGGGAAAATAAAGTATAGCACACAGTATATATACATACAGTACAGCAGTCCATGGGGGGCAAAGTTAGATGATGCGTTCAAAGACCATTGAACAAAGTGGGACAAAACGCTGCTCTCAATAAAAAAGCAAAAAGTGTTTTTTAGATTTCCAACTGTATATTATTTTTTAAATAAAATAATGGCCAACATTTCCAAAACTGATATCCCTTTACATAAAATATGATGTAGTTATTTAAAAATAACTTAATTTTTTTAAGTATTTTCATTTTTTACAAAGGTTATGTTTTTGCCAGCGTTTATCTGTTTATTTGTTTGTTTGTGTACAAAATAACTGAAAGAAATGTTCAGGAATTGTTTGATTACCGGGAAAACTGATAAAATTTTGGGGGTGATGCGGATCAGGAATTTTTCTTTGACATAGCGAGATAGGATCATTTTTGCCATTTGTGCATAGAACTCCACAAAAAATGGTCAGAGCACTTGGGAAAAAATACAGGGTACGTTTCCAACAGGTTCTACAAAATATCAAAGACTGATTCAAAGAAATATAGGATTATTATTTTAGTGTGAATCACATTATGGGGGAACTATAGTGCTTGGCGGAGGTCTAATCTAGTCTAATGTAACATTCAACAAATGTAACTGTATTGTTTGTACACTCTATTGAATTGTTGTGTTTTTAAAATATATGATTTTTAAATTGTACCTAGGTGCATATGGAATTGTCTTGCACCTCTACTAACAATGATGGGCTAGAACATTTCTAAATGCGGCAGTCTGGCGGCACGTGCATGAAATGTATGATTGTTTTTAATGGTGTGCTTATTAAACAAACTTGCTCTGGAATATTTCACACAAGTGGAAGGTGGCAGACGTGCCTCTTTTTGACACAAGCCAGAATCTTACAAGATATATGTTATTATTACAATAATTACTGTTGGCATTTGTGTGGGATTTATCCTATTGACCCCGATGTACAGTAAGAGCACGTAAGATGCATTTTCTCTTATATGTTTGTATTTGCTCTAATTTTAACGTGTCATTGGTTGGTGTGCAAAATACATTTTTTGGACCCAGAATTATTATTTTTTTAAATGATTTTGTCGAATCACTTCTCCTTCTAAAATCTCTACACGGTTGGCAGGTCTTTTAGCGTCTTTATTCATGCTTGAACGACGGTGGTGCCAGAGATACATTCTGAACGCGTTTCTAGTCCGGCTCGCATAGTGACACAGCCGCTAGCTAACCAGTCAGCCTCAAATGCATGTCTTCTAAACTTAAGAAGCCAAAAATCTACCACTTCCACACGGAATGTGAGGAGAACTTTTTTTTTTTCCATTGAATCATGTTTGTCAGAATCATGTGTGTTGATTTAACTGATATTGAAAACAATGATTGAAGAAAAAAAAAACATTCATTGACGTTGTCTCAAAGAATATTTCGTCCCAAAGGCTTGTATTGGGGTCAGTACGGTAATCGTGTGCGTTTAGAAAAGAAGGTAGTGTCCCTTTAATTGGAGCCAAGTGGGCCTGCAGGAATTGAGCCTGTGGAATGCGCCGTTTGTGTGCCACAGGTCCCACTGCGAAGAGCTGCCGGTTAAAGTGGAGCAAAACAACAAGAAGGGCTCGGGAATACTTTCTGCCGTCAATGGGCGAACGGAGGTGTTTACCTAGCGGGACACCAACAGTCCTTGTGGGCACTGGCGACCGAACCGGAGCCGGGGCTGATGGTCATTAACGGTAAAAAGCGGCGGCTGTGGCGCGGTCAGGTGGATCGTTCCCGTTGTTTCTTTCGGTGGACTCCTTGCGGTGGAGTTGACAAATCGCGTCATGTACGTCCACATTTGGAGGACGAGCCCGAGTTAAATTGGACGTTCCTGAACTTTCTCGGTGTGCGTCCGAGTTAGCCCGGATCTTTACATCAACGCCGCTAGCTAACGGCTAGCCGCCTGTCGCTAGCGGGCTAGCCTGCCCGAACCGCTTCACTCGTGTAGCCGGGCTTTAGGTCACATAAACGCGCATAAAGTGCATCAGATGTGTTGCATGTGTGCCCGAAACACCCTTTGAGGTTAACGTCTTGTGTTGTGTGGTCGGCAGTTTTGCGCCGGTACGCATCAGGCGTGTGCGTCTGCTCGGCTCAGCAGGTGATGCTAACGACGTTAGCCCACACGGTGTGATGCTCTTCAGTCCGCGGGTTAGTAAAAGCAACATTTCTTGCCTGTTTTCCCGTTTCTATCTTACCGTGGTGCCATATTGTGCCACATGACCGTTCCAGACATTTGGGATTAGGAAAGTCATGTGGGATTGACACAATGGATGACATAATCCTTGATATTTTTTCTGACAAAATTCTTATCATTCCTCAATCGGAGCAGGTGATGCCCCCTTTGCGCCCACTTGGAATGTATGGGTGGGGGGGGGGGGCATTCCCTGTGGGGGGCATTCCCTGCTGTCTTTCTGGGTTCTGACCAGTCTCTGTGGATCACATGGTTGTGATTGGGCTTGGCAGATCTGCAAAAGCAGAACCGACCCCCTTCTTCTTCGGTTCTGGGTCTCAGTCATCACACCTTGCATGCATCACTGCTTTGCCGGGAAGATTGTTTGGATCTGGATGCTGTTTTTGAGGATTATGGCCGCCTCGCACGGTGCTTGCTGGGAGATTAGTATCTTGGTGGGTTGTTTTTTACTGTCGTCTTTGTGCTACCTGATCTGATTTGTCTGGTAATTGGTGAAGTGGGGCCGCACGGTGGCTGAGTGGTTAGCACATCAGCCACACAGTCAGGACATGTGGAAGACCTGGGTTCAAATCTCCGTTGGGCATCTCTGTGCAGAGTTTGCATGTTCTCCCCGTGCGTGCGTGGGTTTTCCCCGGGTACTCCGGTTTCCTCCCACATTCCAAAAACATGCATGTTAGGTTAATTGGTGACCAGTCCAGGGTGTACCCCGCCTCTCGCCTAAAGTCTGCTGGGATAGGCTCCAGCATCCCCGTGACCCTAATGAGTATAAGCGGTATAGAAAATGAATGAATGAATTGGTGAAGTGATGGTACAGTAGAAACACAATCCATTCCTGGACGGTTTGTTCATATGAAGCGGGGGTGAGGAACCTTTTGGGCTTAGAGAGCCGTGAAAGTCACATATTTTCTAATGTATTTTCATGAGAGCAGTCACTAAAAGTGTGCGTTTTTAAGCAAGACCAACAATTTAACTATAAAAGTGCTGAGGTGGTTTTATTTTTTGAATGTTATTTTTAACACTGTGATTCCTGTCATGTTTTACTTCAATATGTCAGCAAAAAACATTACACAAAATTTTGTACATTATAAAACAAAAATTATATATTTGTGTAGTATTATGACTTTATTCCCACAGTATTTTAACTTTATTCCTATATTATTTTTCCTCCAACCTAATATTTCAAAAAAATGACAGCTTTTTTTGTTTCTCATAATATAGCGACATTATAACATAACAATATGTCGACATTTTAACGACAAAAAACAAAAAAACGTTATGCTGCTAAAATGAAATTCTTTTTACTCTTTTAGTCTCGTAAAATTGTGGCTTTTTTTTCTCTAATATTTTTACTTTCCATCCATCCATTTTCTATACCGCTTATCCTCATTAGGGTTGCGGGTATGCTGGAGCCTATCCCAGCTGACTTTGGGCGAGAGGCGGGATATACCCAGGGCAGACAAACAAACATTCACACTCACATTCATACCAATGGACAATTTAGAGTCGCCAATTAACCTAACATGCATGTTTTTGGATGGATTTGTGTGCCACATAGAAAAGGGCCGCCTTCTAAATACTGTTGTTTCCAGGATTGGATTGTTTTTTGTGAATTGTTGATAGCAGGGGCTACAGAAAAGACAGACCAAATCAATATGTTTTACCAAAGTCAAAGCTGATCTGTGGCACTTGGCTCTTTAGCTTTTTATCAATGGTGCTATCCCTCCCTCACTGTGCCCGGCCTGCGCTCTCATGGTGCGGGAAACAGGAAACATGAACTATTTTGGCAAAAGAAACTTTAATAACAGCCAGTATAAGCTAGCTGGGTTGGCTTGGTTTAGCAGCACATGCTAACGCGACTGCGTGTGTGCCAGTATGAGTTGGCTTTCGTGCTTGTTGATGTATGGCAGCGATTTAGTTTGCAAGTTGTATGTGAAATAGAGACAACAGCTATCTCACTTAGTCGTAGTCAAAAATCACATTTTCAACACACATCACATTTCACCTTACCGGCCTTCAAAATAAGAGCGGCGCACATTCTGTCTAATAGTGGTAATAAAATGAGAATGTCATAGAAGAAAGCTATTACAATTGCATCTGCAATTTTATTTAAAAGCTTTTGACAGTCCAATTACAATGCTAAATACATTACTTTTGACAGATCCAAGTTTATTGCGTTTGATATGATGTACTGGCATTATTATACCATATAATTGTCTCAATTATACTGCCTTTACTGTCTTCTATCGCACATCACACCCGACACTTTTCTCCACCCATTCCAGCCCGCCTGCACACGCTTCTTCACCTCTTTTCCACACTCTCCATTGCTCTGGACTGTTGACCCTAAGTACTTAAAATGCTCCACCTTCTTTATCTCTTCTCCCTGTAACCTCACTCTTCCACTTGGGGTCCCTCTTATTCACACACGTACTCCGTCTTGCTGCGGCTGACCTTCATTCCTCTCATGTCGGGGGCAAACCTCCACCCCTCAAGCTTCTCCTCCACCTGTTCCCCGCTCTCACTACATATCACAATGTCATCTGCAAACATCATAGTCCATGGAGATTCCTGTCTAACCTCATCCGTCAGCCTGTCCATCACCATAGCAAACAAGAAGGGGCTCAGAGCTGATCCCTGATGTAGTCCCACCTTCACTCGGAACTCCTCTGTCACACCTGCAGCACACCTCGCTACTGTCTTACAGTCCTCGTACATGTCCTGCACCATTACAATGGCTAAATGATTTGGCTAAATGAACTCTAATACAAGGCAGAAGAAGCATTTTAATTGTGCATGTACTACTGTCTTCTACATTGGCCATTAGCTGTCACTAATTGTTTGACTCATCACTAAGGTTCCTCACATTTACTGTGACACTGCACTGCTAGAGCAGGTATTTTATTTAAGGCTTTACATGGCTTTATTTACACTTATGTCTACTATATTGGTAGTAAGTGTTAAGCTATTTCAAGCCCACAGAAGTATGCTGTCCAGATAAAATCGTTTGTCTGTTATCTTATATACGTTTATGTCCTTTATTATGTCTACTATATTGGATAATATGGGTGTAAATGTAACTATAGGGTTGTTATTTCATGCCTAGAGGGCTTTAGTCTTTTTAACAAACATATTTAGAAGATTGTATACAGATTTGTTATGCCCTAATGANTGTACATGTCCTGCACCATTACAATGGCTAAATGATTTGGCTAAATGAACTCTAATACAAGGCAGAAGAAGCATTTTAATTGTGCATGTACTACTGTCTTCTACATTGGCCATTAGCTGTCACTAATTGTTTGACTCATCACTAAGGTTCCTCACATTTACTGTGACACTGCACTGCTAGAGCAGGTATTTTATTTAAGGCTTTACATGTCTTATTTACACTTATGTCTACTATATTGGTAGTAAGTGTTAAGCTATTTCAAGCCCACAGAAGTATGCTGTCCAGATAAAATTGTTTGTCTGTTATCTTATATACGTTTATGTCCTTTATTATGTCTACTATATTGGATAATATGGGTGTAAATGTAACTATAGGGTTGTTATTTCATGCCTAGAGGGCTTTAGTCTTTTTAACAAACATATTTAGAAGATTGTATACAGATTTGTTATGCCCTAATGATTTGTTATGCCCATCCATCTATTTTCTATACCGGTTGTCCTCATTGGGGTCACGAGTATGCTGGAGCCTATCCCAGCAGACTTCGGACAGGAGGCGAGGTACACCCTGGACTGGTCGCCAGTCAATCGTCGGGCAGACAAACAAACATTCACTCTCACATTCATACCTAAGGACAATTTAGAGTTGCCAAATAACCTAACATGCACGTTTTTGGAATGTGGGAGGAAACCGGAGAGTACCCGGAGAAAACCCACACCACACAGGAGAACAAGCAAACTCCACGCAGAGATGCCCACTGGAGATTCGAACCCTGAACCTCCTGACTGTGAGGCCAACATGCTACCCAGTCAACCACTGTTTGGCCCAACTATGAAAATATTCTGTTTATTAATATTGAATCCTACTTTATCTGAAATTCACTTGTTTGCAGTCGGGTCTGGGACAAATTAACCGGGATAAATGAGGGATTACTGTACAGTACTCCTTTGCCACAGAAGTCTATTTTATGTTTTACTCACTAATTGCATTTTGGGTATCAGCCTCCTATACCTGATGTAATTTTAGGAAAATAAGGTCACATTAAAATTGGGGAAAAGTCATCATTTTCACAACAAAGGTCATATTTGGGACCTTATTTCTTAATTATGTCTTTCTTACACCATTTAGCGTAACTTTCTTTGCTGTAAATGATGCTCCTTTTTGTAGAAGCCACGGACCCATGTTTTGTTTACATTCTCATGTTTTATTGTCATCGACCTGCTTTACGTTGTGCGTCGTCAGACTTGAGGTGGCCCGAGTGCTGATAAGATATCAGCAAACAGAAAAACACTGCGTTCTTGCTTATCTTTGGCTAATCTTTTACCTCTACCCAGCAAAATCCTTGCCATTGCGTTTGGGGTTTTCAGGGATGACGCTGACATTTATGTATTTATTTTTATGGGTTGTGCAAATCTGCTTATCTGTCAAGGTCTTATCTTTTTTTTTCTGGCCTAAGCAATTGCTGCTGGCCTCCTCAGTGTGTTTGAGCTTTGTTGAAGGCAAGGCTGCTCTACTAGATATTACTAGACAATCATGATGCAGGTAAAAATGCAAGCTAAAGTGGGTTCTGCTGTTAGTGCATTCAAAATGCTGCTTTTGTCCTCATCTTTGTAGCCTGCAGAGAAGAAGCAGCCTTTCTAATCAGCTGTTAGTGGAAGTTGCTGGTGTGGTTAGTGTTCACATTGTATAGACTGGAATGCTGACTTTGACATGCAGCCGTTTAACCACATTCAAACAATAACCTCTTTGCATCACACTACTCTACTCTATGAGCCCTCGCCTGTTGTGTCATTCGTCTAATTTACATAATTGGCCACGGGTAAGTCCTTGCATTTATTTGCATTTTGCTTTGTTTTTTAAGTAAAAATATTTGTCATGTGACATGATTTCAGAGGTTAGCCACCGTATAGTGCATTAAGAACGACATTTTATTGATTTATGTAGGAGTAATCATCCACCATGTTCTATTATATTAAATATAAAGTTAAACAGGTTTTTTTTTTTTTCTTCCATTCATTTTCTTCCGCTTATCTGAGGTCAGGTCGCAAGCCAGCAGCCTAAGCAGGGAAGCCCACACTTCCATCTCCCTGGCCACTTCATCCAGCTTCTTCCCGCAGATCCTGAGGCGTTCCCAGGCCATTTGAGAGACATAGTCTCTCCAACGCGTCCTGGGTCTTCCCCGAGGTCTCCTACCGGTCGGACGTGCCCTGAACACCTCCCCAGGGAGGTGTCCGGGGGGCATCCTAACCAGAGCAACAAAATACCTCATTCATATGTGTCCTTTGGGAGTAGATCTTTTCAAGGAGTAGCAGGATAGATTTACTATGCCCTGAAAATGACTCAACATTATTGTCTAAATACTTGTAGTTGGCAACACAAGTGAGAACCAAGATAATTTTGTCGCTTCCAGTCAGGCATGGTGGTAGTAACGTCCTTGTCTATGCTCTTGCTTGTTCCTCTTGTTTTTTTAGCGGCATACTTCATTTAGTTGTGAGTCTTTGTATGTGCTGCATTGGATCAAGCTTTTAAACACATCCCTGCTTACAATTCTCTACAGAGAAGCTTCTCTAGCTTTGCCATTTATTTTTGCCTTTTCTTTGCAGGTGTGTTTCAGGCAACACCGGTATTGTTCTGCTAGCTTTTCTCCCTGCTTGGTTGGAATCACATGTTGCATAGTAATGACTGCATTTGCTTGATCTGGGATCTTTTTACCATTCATTTTAAAGTAGTCCAATGTCAGTTTTTTTTAATCTTCATATTCTTTTTGAATTCAACTTCTAGAGAGAATACTTATTTTGTGAATGAAATGAAAAGAACAGGTAATGTTTTGTGTTTAAAAAACCTGCAGTTTATGACTAAAACAAGAAATAAAAATGCAACACTTGTGCAAACATAACAGTGTAGAAACTTGATACATTGAAATAATGAGAGTTCTTTTATGACGTTGTAGTAGTATGTAAGTTGTTTTTGTTTTTGTTTTCCAGATTGTGCTGTGAACGTTCACAAGAGCTGCAAGTCTCTGCTGGGTGAGTGCACCAGCACCAAGAACAAGGTAAACACTTCACTGAAGCGTAAAAAAACAATGGATACAGTCCAGTGCATTTGGCCACATAGCCAAAATACAGTCATGGCCAATTATTTTGAGAACTACACAAATATTAATTTTCCCCAAATCTGCAGGCGCAGCTTTTATGATGTCAATTTGCATATACTCTATAGTGTTATTAAAGTGCTAGGATGAATGGCAGTGAATTGCAAAGTCCCTCTTTGTCAAGAAAATGAACTTAATCCCCCAAATAAACTTTTCCACTATATTTCAGCTCTGCCACAAAAGGAGCAGTTATCATGTTTGTGATTTTCTGGTGAGGGTGTTAACGTTCACACTGCAGGGTGTGATTCCTAATTTAGATTTTTTGTTTAAAATCCTTTTTTTTAATGTGGTTGTTCACATTACCAAACAATTGCGACTTATGTGAACGCAAAGTGTCTGGAAAGTGACGTGCATGCGCAGAAGCATGACATCTCACACATTTCCGTGTGTTTACGGAAGTAAAGACTGCTGGCATGTGCTTCAGTGATGTCCGATACCATTTTTCAGGTTGTTATTGGCGATACCAATTTAATACCACGTGCAAATTCACTCAGTGTGACTGGTAAATTTTAAAACATAGTGTACAGTATTTAAAATCATAGCATAAAGAATACAAGACATAGTAATTTATTGATTTATATTAAACTGTGAAGTACATTGAGGTAGTAGGGTGATTTAAAATCAGAAAAAAGGACAAAATCATATACCCGACGTATCAACAATATCATTATTTTTATTTCAGAATTGACTTTAGAGCATGAAGACCTGGTATTTGAGATATCGGCGTTTCAGTATCGACCCGCATGCTCTTTAACATTTTTGTGTTAATTATTATTATTAATTAAATATTTATTGTAATAAACGGGAGCGACACACTACATCATTTTTCCACAGTATCACTTATTCGCACTGCTCATTTTTTACTATCCACTACTATACTATACATTTTGACTGGAGGTGGCATGATTATAACTCTTGAATCATATAATGAGTGTGTCTTTGTAGGAGTGATTTTTGGAAGATGCAACCTTGACCATCATTGCACTCAATGACATGCTTATACGGCACTGCATTAATCCACGCCTGATTACATGTTACTGTGATTACTGTCTTTGTCATGTCTGTAATTTAAATTCACTCTCTCAAATTCTCGACATAAATGAACAACAAAAGTCAAATTACTGTCATTTTTACGATAGTTTTTGATGGCAAATTTTCACCCTGTATGCAATCACAGCCAAAGTAATTTTTTTGTTTAGTTTTTTTGCAATTTACCTGCTAAGTGAAATGACATGGACAAATATGAAGTTCAGTTTCTCTATTCCCACACAGAAAGATTCTTTATCAAGGACAGGCACGTCTGGTTGCCCTAATTTTGGTGAGTATAAATGAGTTCTTTTATTTTATAGTTCCAATTCTCAACAGAGCTCCACGTAGTAAGAAGTTTAGTTTTAGAACTTTCAGCCAGATCTATAGAGGCAGAGGACAGAGAGTGACAGAAGATCCAGTGAAAGTTTGATATACTTTATAGGAGTCAATGTGCAGATTGTATAGCAGGGTAGATTTCCTATCAATTGAAAATGGAAAAAGTCAACACTGCGCTATAATAGCCGGCAACACAAGGCAGCGCCAGGATCATTATGTCTTGTTTACAGTCTGGGGTTGCATAAGTGCTGTTAGCACTGGGCAGTTGCGGTTCCATCCTTTCATCCATTTTCTTCCGCTTATCCGAGGTCGGGTCGCGGGGGCAGCCACCTAAGCAGGGAAGCCCAGAAGTCCCTCTTTGCTGCCACTTCCTCAAGCTCTTCCCAGCGGATGCCGAGGCGTTCCCAGGCCAGCTGAGAGACATAGTCTCTCCAACGTGTCCTAGGTCTTCCCTGAGGCCTCCTACCGGTTGGACGTGCCCTGAACACCTCCCCAGGAAGGCGTTCGGGAGGCATCCTAACCAGATGCCCGAGCCATCTTATCTGACTCCTCTCAATGCGGAGGAGCAGCGGTTCTACTCCGAGTCTCTCCCGGATGACAGTGCTTCTCACCCTATCTCTAAGGGAGAGCCCAGCCACCCTGCGGAGAAAACTCATTTCGGCCGCTTGTACCCGCGATCTTGTCCTTTCGGTCACTACCCAAAGCTCATGACCATAGGTGAGGGTAGGAACGTAGATCGACCGGTAAATCGAGAGCTTTGCCTTTTGGCTCAGCTCTCTTTTCACCACGACAGATCGGTGCAGAGTCCGCATCACTGCAGACGCCGCACCAATCCGCCTGTCCATCTCGCGTTCCATCCTTCCATCACTCGTGAACAAGACCCCGAGGTACTTAAACTCCTCCACTTGAGGCAGGACCTCATCCCCGACCCGGAGATGGCACTCCACCCTTTCCCGGGCGAGAACCATGGACTCGGACTTGGAGGTGCTGATTCTCATTCCAGCCGCTTCACACTCAGCTGCGAACCGATCCAGTGAGAGTTGAAGGTCACTGCTCGATGAAGCCAGCAGGACCACATCATCTGCAAAAAGCAGAGATCGAATCCTGCGGCCACCAAACTGAAACCCCTCAACGCCCTGGCTGCGCCTAGAAATTCTGTCCATGAAAGTAGTGAACAGAATCGGTGACAAAGGGCAGCCCTGGCGGAGTCCAACCCTCACTGGAAACGGGTCCGACTTATTGCCGGCAATGCGAACCAAACTCTGACACCGGTCATACAGGGAACAAACCGCCTGGATTAGGTGGTCCGATACCCCATATTCCCGGAGCACTCCCCACACTATTCCGCGAGGAACACGGTCGAATGCCTTCTCCAAGTCCACAAAACACATGTAGACTGGTTGGGCAAACTCCCATGCACCCTCAAGGACCCTGCCGAGAGTATAGAGCTGGTCCACAGTTCCACGACCAGGACGAAAACCACACTGCTCCTCCTGAATCCGAGATTCGACTATCCGGCGGATCCTCCTCTCCAGAACCCCTGAATAGACCTTACCGGGAAGGCTGAGGAGTGTGATCCCACGATAGTTAGAACACACCCTCCGGTCCCCCTTCTTGAAAAGCGGGACCACCACCCCGGTCTGCCAGTCCAGGGGCACCGACCCCGACGTCCACGCAATGCTGCAGAGTCGTGTCAACCAAGACACGCCCACAGCATCCAGGGCCTTAAGGAACTCCGGGCGGATCTCATCCACCCCCGGGGCCTTGCCACCAAGGAGCTTTTTGACCACCTCGGTGACCTCAGCCCCAGAGATAGGCGAACCCGACTCAGAGTCCCCAGGCACTGCTTCCATGTTGGAAGGCGTGTCGGTGGGATTGAGGAGGTCTTCAAAGTATTCCCTCCACCGGTCCACAACATCTCGAGTCGAGTTCAGCAGCACACCGTCCCCACCATACACGGTGTTGACTGTGCACTGCTTCCCCCGCCGGAGACGGCGGATGGTGGTCCAGAATCTCTTTGAAGCCATCCGGAAGTCGTTTTCCATGGCCTCTCCGAACTCCTCCCATGTCCGGGTTTTTGCCTCAGCGACCGCCAGAGCTGCAGACCGCTTGGCCTTCCGGTACCTGTCAGCTGCCTCCAGAGTCCCATGGGCCAAGACGGCCTGATAGGACTCTTTCTTCAGCTTGACGGCATCCCTCACCACTGGTGTCCACCAACGGGTTCTGGGATTACCGCCACGACAGGCACCGACCACCTTACGGCCACAGCTCCGATCGGCCGCATCGACAATGGAGGCACGAAACATCGCCCACTCGGATTCAATGTCCGCTGCCTCCCTCGGAACATGGTCAAAGCTCTCCCGCAGGTGGGAGTTGAAACTCCTTCTGACAGGGGACTCTGCCAGGCGTTCCCAGCAGACCCTCACAATGCGTTTGGGTCTGCCAGGTCTGACCGGCATCCTCCCCCACCATCGGAACCAACTCACCACCAGGTGGTGATCAGTTGACAGCTCCGCCCCTCTCCTCACCCGAGTGTCCAAAACATGTGGTCGCAAGTCCGACGACACAACCACAAAGTCAATCATCGAACTGCGGCCCAGGGTGTCCTGGTGCCAAGTGCACATGTGGACACCCTTATGCTTGAACATGGTGTTCGTTATAGACAATCCGTGACGAGCACAGAAGTCCAATAACAAGACACCGCTCGGGTTAAGATCAGGGGGGCCGTTCCTCCCAATCACACCTCTCCAGGTCTCACTGTCGCTGCCAACATGAGCGTTGAAGTCACCCAGCAGAACAAGGGAATCCCCCGAGGGAGCACTCTCTAGTACTTCCTCTAAGGACTCCAAAAAGGGCGGGTATTCTGAACTGCTGTTTGGCGCATAAGCGCAAACAACAGTCAGGACCCGTCCCCCCACCCGAAGGCGTAGGGAAACTACCCTCTCGTTTACTGGGTTAAACTCCAACGTGCAGGCTTGGAGCCGGGGGGCAACAAGAATTGCCACCCCTGCTCGTCGCCTCTCATTGCTGGCAACACCAGAGTGGAATGAAGTCCAGCCCCTCTCGAGAGGACTGGTTCCAGAGCCCTTGCCGTGCGTTGAGGTGAGTCCGACTATATCTAGCCGGAATTTCTCCACCTCACGCACCAGCTCAGGCTCCTTCCCCGCCAGAGAGGTGACATTCCACGTACCGACAACTAGCTTCTGTAGCCGAGGATCGGACCGCCAAGGCCTCTGCCTCCGGCCGCCACCCAGCTCTCTTTGCACCCGACCCCTTTGGCCCCTCCCACGAGTGGTGAGCTCATGGGAGGGGGGACCCACGTTACCTTTTCGGGCTGTGCCCGACCGGGCCCCATGGGTGCAGGCCCGGCCACCAGACGCTCGCCATCGTGCCCCGCCTCCGGGCCTGGCTCCAGAGGGGGGCCCCGGTGACCCGCGTCCGGGCGAGGGAAAACGAAGTCCAATTGTATCATTCATCATTAGGGTCTTTTGAGCCACTCTTTGTCTGGTCCTTCCCCTAGGACCTGTTTGTCATGGGTGACCCTACCTGGGGCATGACAGCCCCTGACAACTTTGCTCCTAGGATCATTGGGACACGCAAACTCCTCCACCACGATAAGGTGGTGACTCAGGGAGGAGCACTTGCGGTTCATTGAGGGGAAACATGAATTCCAACATGTACTGTGACATTGTGAAGCATTCTGTGTGAAGAGGAAAAAGGATCTTCTGACAATCTTGGGATATATAACTTCATGAGGATTTGTTTGTGAAACATGCAACAAGAACAAAAGCAAGGTGAATGAGGAAGCTAAGAGTAGCAGACGCAATAACATTGTCCTATCGTATGTCTTGGGCCTATCTGAGACACTCGGAAGGATTTTTAACAAACATAGCGTACAAGTACAAGTCAAACCTGCTACCGCGTTGAGACACAGGTTGGTACACGCCAAAGACAGGACACCCCCATACCCAGAAGAACAATCTGGTGTATGCTGTCTTGTGCAGTGAGGGATGCACTGATTTTTATGTTGGGGAAACCAAGCAGTCACTGAGCAGGCACATGGCACACTACAAATGGACTAACTCTTCAGGGCAAGGCTCTGTGGTCTGCCTGCACCTCAAAGAGAGAGGGAGAGAGAGAGAGCACTCTTTTGCGGACAAAACTGTACACATTCTGTACCGAGAAGGATGTTTTTTTTCCCCACATACAATGCCGTCCTTTCATCCCTTTCCACAAGCCTTGTTTATCCTTGAAGAAATAAACAATGTGCAGCCACTTTAGTTTCAGATCATCATTACATCTGAATGGGATGCTAACAAATGCAATGCCACCCAAACGACCATCCGTTGTATCCTAACTATCATCATTTGACACCACCGAAGAGCCAACCATTCTAGTCTGAACCTTTCTTCTACTTTTAGGGATAGAGATTGGATCTTACACCAGTCTCTCCGACTAGAGCTGTCCTAACTAGTGTGAATCATGTGTGCTCACCAAGTCTTTGAGCATAAACTAGACTAGAGCTGTCCTATCTAGTCTGACTGGTATGTTTCCCACCTAGTCTTTGAGCATGAATTGATGAAGCTTGCTCAGATGTAAGGCGAAACGTCTTCTAAGACAACCCAAACAGGCCAGTAGCGATTTATTGAATGCCCTGACAATAAAATGACCTGGATGGATGAGAATATTCAATATTCATAAATATTTTTGTAGTTAGAGCACAGAAAACCTGTCTGACATTTTAAATAAGTAATTTTTACCACTATTAAAGACACGTGGACATTAAATAACACTTCTATAGTCACCTTTACACTCCCATGATTCTTTGTTTCGTGGGTTGCATGTTGACCTCACAGTCAGAAGGTTCAGGGTTTGAATCTCCGTTGGGCATCTCTGGGTGGAGTTTGCATGTTCTCCCTGTGCTGGCGTGTGTGGGTTTTCTCCGGGTACTCCGGTTTCCTCCCACATTCCAAAAACATGCATGTTAGGTTAATTGGCGACTCTAAATTGTCCATTAGAGTGTGAGTGCTTGTATGTCTGTCCAGACATTGACTGGCGACCAGTCCAGGGTGTAACCCGCCTCCCGTCCAAAGTCAGCTGGGATAGGCTCCAGCATACCCGCGACTTTAATGAGGATAAGCGGCATAGAAAATGACTGAATTAAAGGATTCTTCGTTTATACCACATTGCTCATGCACAGGCTGCAGGATCACTGTAAAGACACAAGCATGGTGATGGCTGGTCAGCCTCTAAGTTAATCATTGTGAACTTAAAGGAAAAGTACACTTTTAAAAACTGTAGTCCATCCTCCACAATCCTTATGTGAGACATGAACATATGTATTTCTTCTCTTGAGTGTTCTATAGACACAAAAACAGCTTAAAAAAAAAAGCACATATTCTGCCTATTAACAAAGCTACATTGTTATCATTGTTACTAATATTGTTATTCCAAAGAACTATTTTACTGGCAGAGTGACACCTCGCCACACCACACTGGCTAGCAATAGACTTTATGGGGCACACCTCACAGCATGTCTGTGCTATTACTAATGATGTAACCACTAGTTTTTGGACAAACGAGGAACCAGAACCTTATCTTTTCAGCATGAATATATGCAGGATGAGGTTGTACTGTTTCCCCTAGATTTCCCCTTGCGCTAGTGCAAAATGTTTCACCGATAACAGTATAATGAAAACAGTCACTTACAATGTCCGCTTTCATTGCGATGGCTGTGTCTTGCAGCTATAGATTGTGCTCCCCGTAGAGCTAAATACAACATTCCTCGGGTAAATTAATCCTGACAGCAACCTAGCATCTTGTTGAGACTTTGTTGAGAGACAGTACTCAGTAGTATCCACTTTTCAGTATGTCTTGTAGTTCAGACATTTAATGTGAAGCCATATACCACCCTACTCCTTCACACATAAACCTTTTTCATTTATATTCACAGACCCCCGTCACGATTGGTGTACCCCACTTTGGGAACCTAGGTTCTACAATACACGTGCGATGCATGATTTATAACCCAGCACTAGTTGCGGTAGGTAGTGTACCTTTGCAGTGGCTTTGTGGCGTTAAGACTGGCAAGGCGTTGTGTTACTCCATCAGATAAAAATAGTTCTTTGTGTTAGCTGCACAATAACAATATCACCTCAGCTTGGTTAATATACAGGTGGGTTATGTCAGTGGAACATTGACGGCGTCTTGATTTTTTTTTTTAAAGGCTTTAATATTGCTCGTACTATTGCGTTTTTTGGCTTCAGAATACACAGAAAAGGGAACTAAATTTGTGTTCATATTTCACCTAAGGATTGTGGATAATGGGCAAATTCCAAAAGAAAATGACGTTTTTTGTTTAACTTGAGACAGATGACTTCAACGGACTCAGGTTAAACACTTGTCATCATAATGATATATAAATGTACTGTATATCTCTATCCATTCATATCTCTTCTGGGTCATTTTCCTCCCAGTACTTAAGGAGCGGGACAGAAGGCACGAACACTCGGGCGCATCCTCCTCACAAAACCTGAATGGGAACCCAACTTATCCTGGCCCCCTCGGCATGACCGTCATTCCTCGGGGACCAAATATCCAGCCGAGTGCGTCCCACTGTGCCACTGCTGCCGCATCCCCGAATTTAAACCTCAGCAGCTTAGGGTCAGTGGCATCGCTTTTTCTTTCTCATTGCTTTTAAATGTGCCCCAAATGTAAGGATCTTAGAATAACTATATGAAACTGGAGCACAACAGAGCAATAAGTAAGCAAAGACGGTGGAAAGTGTAGACATTTGTTCTTTCTGAGGATGTGTTTCACTTTGGACGCTTGGTTTGTCATCCTTCAGATCTTTATCAGGGGAGATGGATGACACTGATGCTCTTCGTTTCAAGCGCTGCACCGAAGACACCATTTCCCTTGTTCCTTCCACCTCCGATGCTATCATAGTGGAAGGTAAGTCCACCTGTTTACAGCCTGGTTGTTTTTCTGTCCGGAGGGTGTTTTCTTATATCTAGGGAGGCGTGTGTGTCTATGTGTGATATGATCAGGCGTGACGTCACACTCCATTAGGTTGGAGCCAGAGTGGTACGAGCCCACTAAGCTGTCCTCTACGCTGCTCTCAATGTACCTCTTGAGAGCACGTGTTTTAAAAAGTGCATTTACTGTGCATTACTGCCATCTGAAGGCCAACTAAAGTACATTGTTTTTGTACCTAAAGACTTGGGCTGTGTCTCAACTGCAATCCTTCTGTCAGTACCCTTCACTAAGTATGCTTTGTGCACTGTGCACTTAGTTACCGAGTGCACAAATTTGACAGTGTATCACCGTTCTTGCACACTTACTGAAAATAATCACAATATTTACCCACCTTTTCTTTTTCTATTCACCACTTTCCAGAGCAGAGTAATGTAGAGTGTGGAAAAGAGGTCAAGAGAAAGTGTCAGGTGTGATAAAAAAGTTTCAGCTAAAATAAAAGGAAATGTGTATAAAACTGTGGCGAGACCAGCGTTGTTTGGTGTAGAGACAGTGCCGCTGAGGAAAAGACAGGGACTGAGCTGGAGGTAGCAGAGATGTAGATGCTGAGGTTCTTTTTGGGTGTGACCAGGATGGACAGGATCAGGAATGAGTGGGACAGCACATGTTCGAAGTTTCGGAGATAAAGCCAAAGGGGCCAGACAGAGATGGTTCGGACATGTCCGGAGGAGAGAGAGTGAATATGTTGGTAGAAGGATGATGAGGAGGCCTAGAGGAAGACCAAAAAGGAGGTTTATGGGTGTAGTGAAAGAGGACATGAAGGTAGTTAGTGCGAGAGAAGAGGATGCAGAAGACAGGGTTAGGTGGAGGCAATTGATTCTCTGTGGCCTGAAGGGATAAGCCGAAAGTTAAAGAAGACTTAGCACTGCTACATGTTGCTCCTCGGCCGCCATTTCCGCTACATAGCCTGTGACACAACCTTGTGCTTGGTTGTATTAGTAAGTTAAACAAGTGTACAAATGGCTCAGACAGTAAACTCGCATGTCTTGACTGCATTGCACTTTTGTCTCCTCCTGTTCTCAGATGCTCACTATGCCGCAGTTCGGGCTGATCTGGAGTCTGATGCACAGGACCTGGAAGCGGAATCCTGGAGTTTGGCCGTTGACCAGCAGTATGTGAAGAAACACTCGAAAGAGGCCACAAAGAGACAGGACGTCATATATGGTTGGTGCTTTTATTACTGTTTGACAAGTACCCACTGGCCAAAAGTGAAAAATTATATAAAACACAAATATAAATTAGGGCTGTCAATTGATTTAAAATAGTTAATTGTGATTAATTTCATTTTTTGTCCCTAGTAATTAACTGCAATTAATTGCAGAGAGACGGTTTTATCTCTAGGATGTAAATCTATTTGCAGTAAACAATTTGATACGCACCCAGATAGACAAGTTAAGTTACGATTTTAGAAACAGCAATTTGATACAGTGTACAAACAATACGGTTCAATACAGTTTAACGTTACATTTGTTGACGTAGATATGAATCTTACATTATAAAATTAGTAATACAGTTGGTTAAAAGTGCCATTTTTACAGTATTTTCAAATGTGTAAAGAAGCACATCACATCCCCCAAGCATGCTGTAAGGCAGGGGACCCAAACTACCGGGCCACGGGAAACATTCAGGCACAATGATAAAAATAAAATGATTTTGTAAATAACCACATAATATTTTATGTATAAGGACAGCAATTTTAGAAATATGGGTCCTTATTCTATTTAAAAAATAATATACAGTTAGAAATTCCACAGCATTTGCATGTTTAATTTAAGCCGCGACTTGTCCTACTTTGACAGGCATTGAACGCACCTTCTAATTTTCTCCCACACTGCACAGATTATTAGACTACTATACTGTAGTTTCGTCCCTTTCTTTCACCTCATTTTTTCTCCCTAATGCTGATACTAGGTGGGAAAGCATGAATGTAGTATCTGATGACCTTACTGAGTGCTAAAGTACACATTTGTTTGGTGCATAAACTCTCTGAAAAACAAAGACCAGGCTCGTACTCGTGGATGGTGGCTCAGTATTCATTTCATGCTTTTAATTGGAACTTGTTATTGTCATAATTTTACACAATACATAATAAGAAAAATAAATGTAATTATTTAGATCTCTCTAATGTACTTATGTTTTACTGATGGGTTTTCATTTTTTCCTGTTGACTAGCTAGCGTGCTGCTAAATCTAGCGCTGCTAATTCTATTAACATCCAGTCTTCAGTCAAGCTGTCCTTGGCTGCGTGTGCGTGCGTGCGGGTGTGTGTGTATTTGTATGTGTGCATGCGCGCTATGCGTTAAATATGGACAAAATGAAAAATATTTGAATCAACTGACAGCCCTAGTAAACATACCCAGGGTGCACAGGACGCACTTATACTAAATGTTGATGTAAAGACCAATACATTATATACCATTTTTCACACCACATTTTTGAAATGTTTTGAAGTGATTGTCACATGTCACTGCGCATACAGAGCTGATGCAGACAGAAATGCATCACGTCCGGACGCTGAAGATCATGCTGCGCGTTTATGTCAAAGAGTTAAGGGAGAACCTCCAGCTGGATTTGGGCAGGCTGGAGTGTCTCTTCCCGCACTTGGAAAACCTCTTGGAGCTCCACGTGCATTTCTTGTCCCGTCTGAAGGAAAGACGCAGAGAAAACCTTGTTTCGCCCACGGAAGGGAACTACACGGTGGACAGAATAGCAGACATACTGATTGCACAGGTAGAGGGGAGGCAAAGTAAAACATGCAAACGCTGAGCAGATTTTTTCTGTTGTTTTTAAGTTCTTTTTTGTGTGTGCAGTTTTCAGGTGAACTCGGTGAGAAGATTAAGGATAGCTACGGTGATTTCTGTAGTCAACACACTGAGGCCATGGGCTACTACAAAGAACAGATGCAAACAAACAAAAGGTTTCACAGCATCATTCGGGTGAGACGCTTATCTGCGGTTGTTTTCCACCGGCGTAAATCTCTCTGAATTCAACTCTTTATTTTCTCCTCACAGAAAATCAACAACCTGTCCATTGTGCGAAGGTTAGGAGTGTCTGAATGCATTTTGTTGGTGACACAGCGCATTACCAAGTACCCCGTCCTTGTGGAGCGGATTCTGCACAACACAGAAGGTCCTTTACATGCATTTTGGTGTTTTTAGGAATAAACTGTTTTATTGAGGTTTTTGTTTTTTCTCCTTAGTGGGTACTGAGGAGCACGGAGAGCTGAACCGAGCACTCTGCTTAATCAAAGACACTATTGTTCAAGTGGACGCGTTGGTTAACCTGCATGAGAAGACGTGTCGCCTTCGTGACGTCCACAACAAGATGGAGCCGAAGGCGCTGGGGAAAATTAAAGACGGACGAGTGTTCCGCCGGGAGGACTTGGCACATGGTCGGAGGCGGCTGCTCCGCGAGGGGACTGTCAACTGGAAAGCTGCTTCCGGCAGGCTGAAAGGTTTGTGAGTGTGACAGAAAAAAAGAAAACAAATGAAAAGAAACTATCTTGTATGTAATCATTAGGGCTGTGAAAAATCACACGTCAATGGCGGTAACTAATTTATTTTATTAACTAAGTGAACATTTTTAATCCTTTTTAACGCATGTGTACCATGTCATGCCACCCCTCTCTGTTATGACGGAGACACAATAGCGTCCCCACACGTAGTCTGAGGCTCTTTTGTAATAATAATCATACATTTGATTTGTTTGGCGGCCTTCAAGAAGGCTGTATATGAAATTATTATTAAAGTGGGATTAAAACGATAGTGTGCTGTCTCGGGTGACTCAGAAGTTGACTTTGAACCTACGAAGAGAACTTAATATTTATTGCCATTGTGTTTAAGCATACGGACAACCAGTCAGTGAAACAGTCTTTAAGGGCAGTAGGGGGAGATGTTGAGGACGGCTTGGTTGCGAGGTAGATCTGAGTGTCATCAGCATAACAATAAAATTGAATGCCGACGTAACGACAAATATTGCCAAGGTTTTAGATAAATGATAAGAAGTAGGGGACTGAGGACTAAACCTTGGGGGACACCGTGAGTGATTGGTGAGCATGAAGATTTTCTAGTCACAGGTCTAGTCCTCTTTTGATTCACACTTCCTCATTGCCACTAGACAACAACAAGGTGCATTCAGGGGCACTCTGAACATTACGGTGACATCTTTTATTATGTGTCCATGTGTGCTCTAGATAAAAAGTAAGACAAAGAAAAACAGTAAGTGGCTATTCTTTTCACTCACAAACGTAACTCTTACTGCAGAAGTACAATATGCTGAATTTAAGTATGCTCGGAAATCTCAGAAAATGCATCTGCACTCAAAACGACGATTTCAACTTTTAAATATTGCCTGGTGTCTTGGTCTTGTCTTACGTGGTACACATCACCTCAAAAGCTCGTAATGCAGTTAACGTATGATCCAAATTGTTCTGCTGCTATTGAAGAGACACAATACAGTGAGGGGAAAAATTATTTGAACCCTAGCTGGTTTTGTAAGTTTGCCCACTAACAAAGAAATGATCAGTCTATAATTTCAATTGTAGGTTTATTTGAACACAGAGACAACAATGACAAAAACAATCCAGATAAATTCCTTTCAAAAAGTTATACAAATAATTTGCATTTCCATAAAGGAAATAAGTATTTGATCCCTTTGAAAAACGTGCTTCAGTACTTGGTGGCAAAACCTTTGTTGACAATCACAGAGGTCAGCCGTTTCTTGTAGTTGGCCACAAGGTTTGCACACATCTCAGGGGGGATTTTGGCCCACTCCTCTTTGCAGATCCTCTCCAAGTCATTAATGTTTCGTGGCTGATGTTTGGCAACTCAAACCTTCAGCTCCCTCCAAAAATTTTCTGTGGGATTAAGGTCTGGAGACTGACTAGGCCATTCCATGACCTTGATATGCTTCTTCTTGAGCCAATCTTTTGTTGCCTTGGCCGTGTGTTTTGGATCATTGTCATGCTGGAATACCCAACCACGACCCATTTTAAATGCCCCGACTAAGAGAAGGAGGTTCTCACCCAACACTTGACGGTACATGGCCCCATCCATCCTCCCTTTGATGCGGTGCAATTGTCCTGTCTTGGCAGAAAAACACCCCCAAAGCATAATGTTTCCACCTCCATTTTTGACGCTGGGGATAGTATTTTTGGAGTCATGGGCAGCATTCCTCCTCCTCCAAACACGGCGAGTTGAGTTGATGCCAAAGAGCTCAATTTTGGTCTCATCTGACCACAACACTTTCACCCAGTCTTCCTCTGAATCAGTCAGATGTTCAGTGGCAAACTTCAAACGGACCTGTAGATGGACTGTCTTGAGCAGGGGGACCTTGCGGACACAGCAAGTATTTCAGTCCTTAATGGCGTAGTGTGTTACCAACTGTTTTTGTGGTGACTATGGTCCCAACTGCCTTGAGATCATTGACAAGTTCCTCCGGAGTGGTTCTGGTGTGATTCCTCATCGTTCTCATTATCATTGAAATTTTACGCTGTGAGATCTTGCATGGAGCTTCAGACCAAGGGAGATTGGCAGTTAATTTATGTTTCTTCCATTTGCGAATAATTGCACCAACTGTTGTCACCTTCTCACCCAGCTGCTTGGCGATGGTCTTGTAGCCCTTTCCAGCCTTGTGTAGGTCCACAATCTTGTCCTTGACAAGCTCTTGGTCTTGTATGGCATCTAGATTGATTGATTGCGTCTGTGGACAGGTCTCTTTTATACAGGTAACGAGCTGAGAGGGCTGCCAATGTCAGCTCGTTACCTGTATAAGATCCACCTGGGAGCTAGAGATCTTGCTGAACGGATTAGGGGATCAAATACTTATTTCCCTCAAGGAAATGCAAATTAATTAACTCTTTTTGAAACGCATTTTTCTGGATTTTTTTTGTCATTGTTGTCTCTCAGTGTTCAAATAAACCTAGCATTGAAATTATAGAAATTATCATTTCTTTGTTAGTGGGCAAACTAATAGTGGTTCAAATAGTTTTTTCCCTCACTGTATATACCTGGCCTGGCCAACCCGTGTCTCGTGAGCCTCATGCGACTCTTTAACTAGTTTCATGCAGCTCTTCAGGAACGGTCACATGACAAGCGTCAAAAATGCATGGCTGGCGCTGTCATACACTCTTCCTGCAGCTAGATGGCACACTGACCATGTAAGCCTGTTTGAGTGACATCAAACGAGCGACGAGGGAATCTTTGGTGTGACATCATTTGTGTTGTAAACAATTTCCTTCAAGTTACCTCTTGAAATGGCAGGAGAAAAAAGCACAGCCAAACGAAAATATGAAGAACAACACAGGACGTTTGCCAGAGTGGGAGCGTTTATATATATATATATTTTTTGAACGTAATGGCAAGCCGATCTGCCTTATATGTCACGCAGAATTGGGGCATTTCAAAGCTTCAAATCTTCGGCGTCACTTCAGCTCACCCTATCCTATCATCGAACAGGAATTTCCAAAAGGGACTGAACTTCTCCCAGTCGCGGAACACTGGACCAGCTCTACACCCTTGCAAGGGTACTGGAGGGTATGTGGGAGTTTGCCCAACTGGTCTACATGTGCTTTGTAGACCTGGAAAAGGCATTCAACCGTGTCCCTCGTGGTGTCCTGTGGGGGGTGCTCCGGGAGTACGGGATTGGTGGCCCGCTACTACGTGCCATTCGGTCCTTGTACAATCGAAGCAGGAGCCTGGTTCGCATTGCCAGCAGTAAGTCGAGCTTGTTTCCGGTTAACGTTGGCCTCCGCCAAGGCTGCCCTTTGTCACCGATTCTGTTCATAATCTTCATGGACAGAATTTCTAGGCGCAGTCAAGGCGTTGAGGGAGTCCAGCTTGGCGACCTTAGGATCTCGTCTCTGCTATTTGCAGACGATGTGGTCATTATGGCCTCATCAGGCTGTGACCTTCAGCGTTTACTGGAGCGGTTTGCAGCTGAGTGTGAAGCTTCTGGGATGAGACTCAGCACCTCCAAATCCGAGGCCGTGGTTCTCAGTAGGAAACGGGTGGACTGTAACCTCCGGGTTGAGAGTGAGGTCTTGCCTCAGGTGGAGGAGTTCAAGTATCTCGGGTTCTTGTTCACGAGTGAGGGAAGGTTGGAGCGTGAGATCGACAGACGGATCGGTGCAGCATCTGCAGTAATGCGGTCACTGTACCGGACCGTCGTGGTGAAGAGAGAGCTGAGCCGGAAGGCAAAGCTCTCTGTTTACCGATCGTTCTACGTTCACACCCTCACCTATGGTCATGAGTTATGGGTCATGACCGAAAGAATGAGATCGCGAATACAAGTGGCGGAAATGAGTTTCCTTCGTAGGGTGGCTGGACTCACCCTAAGAGATAGGGTGAGGAGCTCGGCCATCCGGGAGGAGCTCAGAGTAGAGCCGCTGCTCCTTCCCATCGAGAGGAGCCAGTTGAGGTGACTCGGGCATCTAGTCCGGATGCCTCCCGGGCGCTTCCCTGGTGAGGTGTTTCGGGCATGCCCAGTCGGGAGAAGGCCCCCGGGAAGACCTAGGACACGCTGGAGTGACTATGTCTCACAGCTAGCCTGGGAACGCCTTGGTGTCCTCCCGATGGAGCTGGAAGAGGTCGCTGGGGACCGAGAAGTCTGGACTTCCCTACTGAAACTGCTGCCCCCGCGACCCGGACCCGGATAAGCGGAGGAAAATGGATGGATGGATGGACTGAACTTCGCAAGAACAAGTTGGTCGCTTTGAAAAGCCAGGCAGAAAAGCAGGTGCAGTTTTTCCAAAAATTTACGAAACACTCGGAGGCCGTAACGCTTGCATTATATCAGCTGGCTTGAAATAGCACGGGGTAAAAAGCCATACAACGAAGGGGACTTCATTAACAAATGCCTCATTGACACCTTTGAAATCTTTGCTCTTGGAGACGACAAACTAAAACGGAGCTTATCAGATGTTCAACTGTCCCGCCACAGTGTTAGACGCAGAATATCATGATTAAAAGATGATGTTCATGTGTACCCATGTGTATGATGTGGCTCTTTGCAGTAACACAGAAAAAAAAGTGGCCCTTAGTCTCTGTCTAGTTGGCCACCCCTGGACAATTGTGTCCTGTAATTTATCTTTTTGGTCATACTATTCTTCAAATACACTACAAATACTATAAAAATGGCATATTTCACACAAATCTGCAAATGGGGATTAATCGTGATTAATTTATTTGAAAACTGTGATTAATTTGATTACACCTTTTTAATCTGTCCTAGTAATCATGTATTGATACTAGGGTCACATCAAGAAGTGTCGGCCGCCATGAGCTGACGCCTTGAGTGAATTGGCTGCATTTCTTTGTGATTCAGCTCATTACTTTAATGAAATGAAATTGTTCATATTTACAAATTAGGTTGGATGTTAGTGTAAATCACTAACATGATTCACGCTATATTTTATAATTTTCTTTATAGTGTACATATATATATAAATTTTTTTTGGTGCAGTCCTAATTGTTTCCGTTATTTTATTTTGCCTTGCAGATATTCTTGCAGTTCTCCTCTCAGACGTGTTACTGCTGCTGCAAGAGAAAGATCAAAGATATGTGTTTGCTGCAGTGGTGAGTAAACCCCCACATGCCAGGGTTGTCCAAACTGTGGCCAGGGGGTCATTAACAGCCCGCGGGTGTTCTTTTTTTGGCCCACAGCACGTTCTAAAAAATACAATTTAATTTCAGGCAAACTAAGAGAAAAAACAAACAAAAAAGGAGAAATCGGCAGTCATTTTACAAGAATAATGTCAAAATGTTAAGAGAAAAAATGTGTATTCTAACAAGAAAGTTACAACAATAGTGTAATATCGTGGGGCAAAATAACGTCATTTTAGTAGCATAAAATTAAAAAATTTAAAGTTTTTTTCAAAGTACTAGAATATAGGAAACTAAATAATGCATTAAGTTGTAATTATTAGAAAATTTGTTTACGGAGAAAGTGTTCCCAAATATTCCCAAGAATAAAATAAAATAAAAATGTTATAAAGGCAAAGTCGTAATTGCAAAAGAAAGTTAAAATATTTAGAAATTTAAAAAAAATAAAACAGGTGTAATTTTATGAGACTAAATTCAAAATATTTCAAGAAAAACGTCGTATACTAACAAGACAAAAATTTTGTAATATGCAATATTTACGGTAAAAAACTTGTAATATGGGGAAAAATAATCTCATTATAGTAGCATAAAGTTGAATTATTAAAGGATTTTTTTTTTTGTGAAACAAAACTGAACTGAACAAATTTTTTTGGGTTGAATTTGTATTGATTGGCCTTTAGCACAGTGTAAAACATTGGAGTGTGTGATCCTTTTAACAGCAGATACCCTTGTGCGGCATGCAGGTCCCACAAAGCAGTGTTAGCGCTAGCGTGCTTCAACGTTCTTTCCCTCTCAGGACAACAAGCCGTCGGTCATCTCCCTTCAGAAGCTGATTGTGAGAGAGGTGGCCCATGAAGAAAGAGCCATGTTTCTGATCTGTGCCTCCTCCAATGAGCCGGAGATGTACGAGATCCACACCACCTCCAAGGAGGAAAGAAACACGTGGATGGCACACATACGGCAAGCTGTTGAGAGGTAGGCGCGACGTGGTACACTTTAGGCGATGGCATTTGATATCACAATAACTAATGGTGCACATACCGTCCCTGATAGTTGTCCTCACACAGAGGAGAGGCTGTTCAGTGAGGAGGAAGAGGCACGGGCTTCCAGGTTTAAAGAATTTCAAGGTAGGGCCCCGATTAGTTGGAAATGATATCGTACTGTTAACCTACCCAGCCACTATGGGGTGGTCACACTTTGTCATCTTCAAAAGCAGCATGCTTTATTCACCCTAGGGGGTAATAATAATTTTGTAGTATTTCAGCCACCTTTGAATGCATTTATTTGCATAAAGGTACATAAAATATCTGTCACTATTTTTCTAAAATTACACCCCTTTAGGCCACTGATTCTCAAATGGGGTTATTTGAAAGTACTCCAGGGATACTTGAGTTTATTTATTGATACATGCGGATTTTGTAATTTTACCCCATTACAAAGATGTTTGCAAAGTACAGATTTATTTTTCTGGTGGGTTTGTTAACTTAAAAAAAAATTTATATAAAAAAAGTTTATAAATTATTTGTATTTATATTTAAAACATATTTTTGTTGTATATGAACTGTATAGTAATTTTGTGCACAAAACTTTGTAACGTTAATTATGTATTTATTTACATTACACTTCTGTGTGTATTTTGCACTGTTGGATCTTAAAGAGGTTCTAAGTAGAGCTTCAAAATGCAGAAAGAGGAAATAAGAGTGAAACAAAGAATATTTGAGCATTAAAGTGAAATGGGCTGTTCATCAGCTGATCAAAAGTTTCAAAGCACAACCTTTTAAAAGGGCAAAATGTTGGCAAAAATGGTGCTTGAAAGGGATTCGGTGTCAGGTATTCATACTGTCACGATCTCTTGATGGCCTGGGCCGGAGGATCTCATTGGATCTCTATTTTCAGCCCAAAAGAAGGTTGTTACTGGTGCCGAGGTACTGTCCAATAACCATCAAACACCATCTGCCAGAGAAGGCTTTTAAGAATAAAAAAAAAAAACTTTTCCAAATATGGGACATTGAAAGGTGGAGGAGCTTTTTACTCTGATAAAAGCCCTGATGGTTTCCAACGTTACTGGCATGACAAGGAGCTCCCACCTGAGATATTTTCCACATGGCACAGTGGAGGGGGCACCGTCATGATCCTTCAGTGGAACAACAGAGCTTCAGGTAGTGCAGAGGCGTCAAGCTGGCTATGTGGAGATGTTTCAGGGGGCAACCTTCATGGCTGGAGTAAGAAAAAAGCTCACTCTTTTGGACTGTCCTGCTTGTTCCCCTGATCTAAAACCACCTGAGAACATTTGGGGATGGATGGGAAGGGAAGTTTACAAAAATGGACATCAGTTCCAGACAGTGGATGTCCTCAGTGAAGTCATCTTCACCACCTGCAGCAACATTCCCACTAGCCTCCTGGAAACACTGGCATCAAGCATGCCCACACCCATTTTCAGCTGATTAACAAGAATGGTGCTCATTACTCGCTCCTCTTTTATTTTATTTAAGGGGGTTTGCGTGTTTTTGTGTAGTGGTCTTAAACTTTTGATCAGATGATGAACAGCCTATTTCACTTTGTTTGCAACAAAAATTGCTTACTCAAATATTTCTCACTCCCCATTTCTTCCATTTGCACTTTGAAGATCTACTTAGAACCTCCTTCAAATCCAGTAACGCAAAATGTACATTCTTGACATTCGTCTTAGAATTTTGATCAGGAATGTCAACAAAAATGACTTTCTTTGGTAAGGTGGGACTCGACTGAAAAAAGTAGACAACCGCTGCCTTAGGCCACAATACAAGATAATAGTGTGTCCAGTAAATAAATGCGAATTCGTGGGCTGTCATACTGTAATGCAATAATCATAAGGATTTATTATAGTAGTTTATGTTAAGTGATGTTTTCATATCATGATTTCATTTGTTACTTTTATTGTTGCTCTAGAACGGTTGAGCCAGAAAGATGCCGTGATCGTCCAGGCGCTTTCTGAGAAGCTGCAGCTTTTTGCGGACATGGCAGACTCCGTAGGCGGTGTGGAGGATGCGGCTTCCCGCTCCAAACTGCTGTTACGGGGCGATGCCTCAGATCTCCAGCAGGGGGAGACCTTGCTCAAAGGAGCCATCACTGAGGGTAGGGCAAACGGAATGATATTCACACTTGAGACAACTTTTTGTTATCTGTGATATATTCAGTTTCTCTAAACCATAACTTGCACTTTTTTGTTCTTTCAGTGGAAAACCTCCAGAATTTGCTACAGTCTGCTGTGAGGGATGAAGTTCTGGATGAAGGAAGCAGCTCTGGACTGCTACCTAGGAGAGCAGACACCTTTGGGGGCTACGACAGCAGCCCTACCATCCTCACTAAGAGTGAGTCCATTACACTTCATGTCCTGAGGAAACCTCCCATCTAATGGCTTGTACTTTTATGCACTTTGTGCCTTAAATAAACGATGAATTATTAATAAAAATTATATTTACCCCCCACAAAAAATGTGCTTTTGTTGTTTGAAATGGGCAAATCGAGATAGTCATCGTCCTTCGGTGACTTGTTATCGTTATGTGTGGCTGTTGACGTTTGGTCTGTTCGGTCTCATTTGTTTTTTTTCTGTGTGTGTCATTGTTTGTGTCTGTGGCTGTTGGTGTTCCTCTGCCAGATGGCAGTTTGAAGAACAACTTTTCTAGTGAGTCCAGGAGCAGAGACCGAAACCAGCGGGCCAGCTCTGACCCCCAGCTCAAAGATCTTTGTGGCAGCCAAACTCTGGAGCAGACGGTAGGATTAACAAACAAACACACAAAGGAGGGAGGTGTGGACAGGACGGGATGACTGGGCAATGAAAGGAGGGAGACTAAAGGAAGCGAGGAGAGGAGTCGTGGGGGGTGGGGGGGGGTGCAATTCCAAACTTCGTTCCAATGGGGGACTACATTGTTGGACCGGCAAAAAAACCCAGCAACACAAGCACAACTTTCCAACTTGAACGCTAGACTTGCACCTGAAGAAAGGTGAATGGAGCGCAGGGAAGCAGCCATAGTCAGTGGAAGCTACTATCCCACGTCTTGCCACCACCGGGGGGATTTAGGGGCATCACAAGATCTTGCGTCATTAAAATGTTGATTTCTCATTCTGAAAAAATGTGGGCAGTAGTCCTGGGACTTGAATGAATGAATGAATCACACAATAAATAAAAATGAACTTGCCTGTTATCCTCATCAAGAGGGTTCACTCACCCTGCCACGTTTGTCCCATAAAACAACGGCATGAACAGAGTGAGTCCCTTTTGTCAGCCTTACAATCTCTTTGTCTGGAGGCGGGGCTGATAGTATACACACACAGTGCAGTAGAGTGTAATGTAGTAGAAAATATTTTTTCTTCATTGTACTATCTTAAAAGTACTATTAAAATCTTGTGAACTGAGTGTCTCATGACTGCCCTGCTTATTTTCCAAAATAACTCGCAATAGTAATTCCACATGGTAAATCCGGACAAGCCCACCAAATGGAGGACAACAGACTTTATGCTCATGTGTTGTTTCTTCTAATACAGTTACGGGGGCTAGCCACACAGAAATGTTTTCAGGTCAAAACGGCAAAGTAGTTTATGGTTTCATTCACTCGGAAACATGATTCCGGGTGCCCTATAAAGGTCTTTTTTTGAAAACTGCTTTGAGACTGAGAAAATCAGAAAATGTGTAGACTGCTGAACTGCTGTTTTTCCAGAAACGTTGGCGTCACCAACTCGTCGCCTTCACAAGCCAACATAGTATCGGAATATTTTGACAAACAGGACTCAAGCCAGTCGGCATTCCCCTGATATTTTGTTGTCTTTTTTTTTTTTTTACCTCCAAAATGACTCGGAAGTAATTTAATTATTTCTTCTCCTATAGTTAGTGTCACGTGGTTCTGTCTGCATGTCTGTTCACAGCGCCACACGTAGATGGGCCTTGTGTATTACATCTATTTCACCTGGTGATCCATTCCCTTCTGGATGGAACTATTTACTAATACGGCACAGTGTGGACAGAATTTTATTTTACCTGTGTAGACCATTGGGAGCGCAAAGTGGCGAGGGATTACTCTCAATGTCTTTCATGTTCGACAAGTCCGCATTACACAAACAGTGATTATTAGCATGAGTAAACGCAGTTCTCAGATGCAGTATGTTCACAAATATTTGTACAGTTTCACATTTGTTGATTTAGCGAAAAATGACTGTTTATGGCTGATGTTGCTTAGGTTCATGACTGCACTCCAACCAGATGGAACCGATTCTGGCCCAGCTCGTTCCCCGAGGCTGAGGTTAGCGCCCCTTCTTTTATCCATCACTTGTTTACATGCAATGTTTCCGGATTGGGTGTTTTAACTAGTGCGATGTGATATTTCAATGCGGGATAACCTTCTGTTTCCATTCCAGTTCTTTGACCGAGTGCTAATGCTTTCCCAACGGCTCTACAGTCTGCAGGTAACACGACACCTCAGCTGTTTTTTATGGTTTGTTTATATTTGCACACCGCTACTTGTGTATATTCACTCACCGTGCACACACATCAGGTACACGTGTAATAAAGGATCTTGCACACGTGCAGTGAAAAGTATTATAAACCAAACAACGTGCTCAATAGTGAGTGTCCATCACGGTGAAGGCATAAAAGCATCCCATGGGATTGTTGACAAAATGTGTGCCCAGTGGGGGTGTCACGAGACAACACACAAAATTGGGTCTACAGGAATGAGACAAGATTTTAACATTAAATTTAAGAAAAATACATTGAAAAAATATTTTAAAAACACACGACAATATACTGTAATCCACTCATTTATTTTTACTACATTACCTTGAAATATGTATAGGAGCCGATGAAATCTGTTTTATTTTTTCTCAAATTCCCATTTTTTTCCCCTAAACTGTTTTTTTTTGGGGGGGGGGTTATTCTTATTTTTTCAGCGTAGATTGTGCGTTTTTTGTGTCAGTGAGTAAAATGACTGTTAAATGTAAAAATCACATTATTACATTTGTCTATTTTGCCCAGTATTTTTCTAACTTTTGATTGCCACGGAATCCTCAACAATCATATTGTGCTTGACTTGCAGCTAAAGAAGACATATTTGCAGGTGCAATTGCAGAGTTTTATTAATGTAATGTAAAGTTATTGTTTTATTACCACTACTAGACAGGATGTGTGCCACTCTTATGCGGTATGTGTTGAGAATGTGTTTTGACATTCTAAGTGAGATAGCTAGTCGGGTTTATGTTAGAAAATGCTTCATGTAGGCCAAGTATAAGTACAATTTGCTTAAATGTGCGTATTTTTTAGGCTGCATTTATCCACGAAACGGTAATTACGAATGGTAATTTGTGAAAGACAATGATATAGCAAGAGAGCGATAATCGAACCGCATTATTACTTTGGTTTGAAGGTTCCTCCACGTAAATTTGACGAAGCATCTGTGTTTTCTGTTCCTTATTTCCCTTGGCTGGTGTCAGGCCATCATATCCCAGCAAGACAGCCACATCGAGCTGCAACGTGTCTCGCTGACAGAGCGGGCCACGCTACCCGGGCGCCACCGCGGCAATGTGCTGCTGGAGCAGGAGAAGCAGCGGGCGCTGGCCCTGCAGAGAGAGGAGCTAGCCAGCTTCCACAAACTGCAGTCTCAGCATCGGCAAGAGCAGCAGCGCTGGGAGAAGGAGCGCGAGAGGCACCGCCAGCAAGTGGAAGCCACAGAGGCCAGGCTGTGGCAAAGAGAGGAGGAGTGCAGGCGGTTGGAGGTAACATGGTCAGACCTACCTGACAGTTGGCGTATTTGCGTGACTTGCACTTCAATTACAACGCCAACAAAAATGGATGCAGGAGCGTCTGGCAGAAGAGAGGGTGGAGCTGGAGAGGCAAAGGGAGACGTACCAGCAGGACCTGGAGAGGCTGAGAGAGTCCACCCGAGCTGTGGAGAAAGAGAAGGAACGCCTGGAACACCAGAAGAAGATCAAGAGGAAAACCATTGAGGTGGGAGCAGGCCTATTAGCGGTACCACTGAAGGCTAGCATTCAGTAGCTAGCAGACATTAAATTATTCAAGCAGTTTTCATCTCAGCGCCACCACCAGCACACAATATGTTTATACATACAGTTCAAAATAATAGCAGTCCAATGTGACTAACCAGATTAACCACTATTATTAATATAATTCTATTGCTACATGGCAAACAAGGTACCAATTGATGGAGTAGATTCTCAGAAAACAAACAACAATCAGCATTCATGATATGCACGCTCTTAAGGCTTTGCAATTGGGCAATTAGTTGAAAGTGGGGTGTTAAAAAAATAGCAGTGCGGTATTCAGTCAGTGATCAATTTTGTAAAAAAGCGCGACAATCAGGTGGCCCCTATTTATGCTCGGAGCATGCGCTCGAATACAGTGCACCTTGCTGGGCCACAGTAGGTGGTTCTCTCCCCTCAATACTCTGGATCTACTGAGTGTAGTGATGTGGTAGTAGTGATGTCATGATATTTCATTAGGACTAATCAACAGGTACAGTTGGTCAAATCCTTATTTGTTTCAGTCTTTCTTACCTCCGCGTGTGCAGAAATTACAGTTCAATCTAAATGGAAAAAAATGTTAATATTAAATAAGGCTTGGTACTATATCGGTCTTGAGACGCTATCGGTTTGCAGGAAAACATTTTGTTAGTAAAAATCTTAAAACTTGAAGGGAAGGTGATTTGTGTCAAAAAATGAAAACGAAGGTAACCATCACTTTTATCAAACATAAAAGCAATAAAACACTATTGATGGAGATGTTAGAAATGTATTTTATTCAGAATATTTGGGACAAATTCTGAATTATGCAATCCCACAGTTTTTAAAATCCTTAGTAAACAGACACCACGGTGTTTTTCCTACATTGATTTGACATTTTGGAGCGATTTATTTTTATTTTTAGATTTGGTGTGTTTGTTTTAGCACATATTTAGGATGGGACTGCCTGTGTAAATTTTTAATATAATGGCGTACATTAGGCGGCATCGTAACTCTTGCTTCTTAACGCACATCATACTCAAACTGTAACCCTGCACCCGTAAGTCAATTTCATTTTCTGTTTCATCATCATTGATTAAGAATGTAATATATTGATTGTAACTATATTCTACATTCGTTGATTTATGAAAGCAAACAGGAAATTTTCAAAAATTACATTTATAATTGCCCATGATAAACTAGTGATGTCATCGGTGTAGAAGAATTACAAACGATACTTAACATTTAAGCCAAGTTGATAAATCATGTCGGGGACCCTTTAAGGCTGAAAGCATGAGATAATGGCACACGTTTCTTATGACACAGCACAAAGCTCTGTTTTACTCGTCCACATGCAAACTTACTTTGGCCTTTATTCTTCTGTAATTATTTGATTTAAAAAAAAAAAGTTTGTCTTGAAAGAACTTCCCTATTGGGGCTTGAGACAATCCTGCTGTTGTTTCCAGCTCCCACGGTCCACGGCGGGTGTAATCATAAACACACACGCATGTCTAACCACTTCAAGCCAAGCCAGCACTCCACCTACGTAGACCCCCCCCCCATTCTTCTTCTTTACATCTGTCTCCATCGTGGCTGGGTCTGTACTTGCAGCCCGCTTTCCTCTCTATGCAGAACAATGCGACTTTGTATGTTTCATGGGAAAGGAGCTTTGACTCACTTGGCTTTCATTTCAAGCCAGAGCGCTACGGTAACCCCTCGCCACTTTTGCACCTTCACTCTATCACCGTTTTTTACAAGTATATTAATAAATCATCCTGTTTGATTACTGCCTAATATTTGTTATCAATGTGCTTATTTAAGCACATTCAGCCTAAATTATAAGGCATTTAAAGCCTAAAAATGGCTAAATGAAGCAAAACACAAACATAAGGCATTCAGAAGACATGTTCTCAGACATTGTGACAATATGTAGTATTGTGCATTGCTCAGTAGGTGTCGGTGGTGTAACTGTAATGTTGGGTGAGACACACAAGCACCAGACTTCATTGTCGCCAGAGCAACAGGCTTTTATTGCAACTTTAAAGAGCCATCCATTTTCTTCATCATCTGCAAAAAGCAGAGACCCAATCCTGCGGCCACCAAACCGGAACCCCTCGACACCCTGGCTGCGCCTAAAAATTCTGTCCATAAAAGTTATGAACAGAATCGGTGACAAACTTTGAATATTGTACAAACATTGGGAGAATAGAGTCCTAATGTTGAGAGAAAATTACATAAAAATAAGCATTGAATATAGATTATAAAATTGAAATATAGACTAAAATATGTGCTGTAATATTTTTGAAAATATGTATTATTATTATTATTAATAACTTTCAGTTTTAGGAAACTAGGTTGGATTCAAGTTATACCATTACAATAATGAAGTCAGAATATTATGAGAAAGACAATAAATGTACCAGAAGAAAGTTTAATACATATTTGTAGGGGAAAAAAAGAACAAAAAATGTGTCATACTAATGTAAAAATGTATAAAAAACAATATTCAGATTTTCAGTATGTGACCCTTGGTGGAAAAAGTCGGGCCACCCCTGGTCTACTACAGAATATTAGGGAATAGGGGTGTTATTTCAAACCTAGGTGGCCTCATAATGTTAAAATCCTATTTAGAAGGTTTTCTGTCCTTTAACTTCTAGAATATTCCATTTATATAAAAGCAATCCTACTTTGTGGAAATTCACTTATTCTTGTGGTTGGGTCAGGAACCGTGCATTGATGTGGCGGCCCTGGCATGCCGTCAGCGGTGAAAATATACACACCCAACCCCTTTGTCGGACACACAGTTAGTTGCACTAGCATTCTCTGCTAAACTAAGCTAACTCTGCTAGCTTCCGTAAAAGAGGACTTTTGAAGTTTTTGTTTGCAAAATTTTTCCGGCTTTTCAGGTAGCCATTTTGATATGTTTAGTTTGGGAAGGGGGCGGGTCGGTGTCTCTGACAAAGTTCCACCACGATTGAGCAGTTCTCTGGGGAAATTCTTCCCCGCAGGAATGTTGCTTCTCCTCACGATGCATTTCATTCACATGTCAATTTCCTCAAGGTTGTACGTTTTAACAGTAATTTCTGTTTTATTAGCCAATTCCTCGATACGGTTAACGTGGATATCATAGGGGCCCACCCCAAGAATCGTGGCGTGCCATTGTGAGGAGAGTATAGCTGTGCTGGATGGACCTGTGATGAGTCAGCACCCTTGTAATTACAAACCTTGACTGAAACAGCCATGTACACAAGAGTGCTATTTGTTTGTTTGTGAGATTACACTGCAAGACGGGACCTGAGGCCAGGCAGAAGCAGGGCCGTGTCAGCACTTGGCGCCCACTGACTTCATCCTGACACTATTTTGTTTTCATTCAGCCTGTTCCTGTGTTTAGTACACACGCAGATGTGAGGGCACGTACTGCGTATGCTACATTGTTGGCTCCACCGTGGGAATTTTCTTGGCTGCGTTAATGGGAAATTTGGAAGTGGTTTACTCACACCCACACACAATCAAAAACACATTAAAGTTTTGCCTTTTCATCAGCTATGACCCCGAAATGTATTCAAGCCTGATATCAGCATCCATTAAATGCCTACCATCAAACATTAGGAGTCATCAGCAAACCATAGCACTATAATTAGACCTCATAAAAAAGTAATAATTTAAAGACATTCATCTGCTCATGTTTGTTTTATCTGTAAAGTTGAACACACGTGGGGGGATGGAGCGAGTCGCGGCATGTAAAGACTTGAGAGGAGCGCCTTTCATGTGTCACCTGATCGGGGTTGGTCTTGTTTGACGTGGAAGGCCTCGGTTACAGATTTTTTATTCTCTATTGGCCCAAACCCAGCACGGGTCTTGATTGCACAATGTCACGGTTACTGAAGATTGGCCCTGAATGCCAAAAAATTGCTCCCATGGCAGGTTATATGACTGAAGAAATACTTTAGACTCTAGGGGTATGTTTACACAACAAAGCTTCACCTGCAGATAACGTGCCGAAAAATGACCCTGCCAAAATGATTGAAAACAGTATGACAGGCATGCGAAGCCAGTAGGTGGCGATGCACTTACACTACTGTTGCTACGGCATTGTGTTCCGTCATTACTCTTTTCACTGTGTCTACACTGAAAACACACTCCATGTAAGCAGCCATGCAAAGTAAAAAAATAAAAATAAAAAGGTTCTCCTCCTATCCCGTGTGGAAGTGGTAAGTTTGTAGCTACTTTGTCCTTTTTCCCCACTCCGTTTGAAACCATTTGTTACGTTTTGAATAGATACATTCAATTCTAACTGGTTATCTCTCTATCTTATTTGCTAGCTCGCTATCGGCCGTCTAGAGTCCCCGTAGCATAATAGCTGTGCAATCGTGTGTAAAAAATGACTAATAGGAGTGACCATAGGGTGTTATTTAATGTCTACAAAGCAATAATAATATTAAAACCCGTATTTAGAATTGGTCGGGTATGGAACCGATTCACCGTTATAAACAAGGGACAACTGTAATCTAATATAATAAAAATATAAACAGTCCAGAACATATATGGTAGGTTTATTGTAACAGAGACACAAAATGTACAAAAAATAGAGGGGACAAAACAGTAAATAATGTAAGTACATCCAATGAAACACTTTTAAATATTAACAAAACTGTACATTTTATCGCAAATAGTTTTACTTTTTACATCCCGAAAACAATGCAAAATAATTCTACATGATGAATGGATAAGTGAACTTTTAACATTATTGAGGAAGGTGGCGAAGACCGCAGAAGGACCAAAGGGGACGATATTTTCGTACTTTGATAATTTTTTTCTTGAATTCAATAGTGTTTCTTCCTTTCTTGATCAAATTGCTGCCAATTACAGCTTTTTTTGGCCACGTGGCAGGTTGTACTGAATAGAAAAAGCATGCATAGTGCATCACCAACATGTAGGGTGCTTTGTTTGGGCACGCTATATTGCAGAATGTATCCTAATTGTAGAATGTACACTTTTGCACAATATTCTACAAAAAATGAGATTTAGTGTATAAAAACTGAGGCAACATTTGACGACAACAAAAAGCTAGGTTTGACTGTACTCCGAAGCGCAACTCGGTTTGTGGACAAAAGACACCTGTCTTCCATTCGAACCTGTCCCCCACCATGGGCAAGACCAAAGAGCTGTCGAAGGACTTTGGGGTTAATATTCTTGACCTTCACAAGACAGGAATGGGCTGGAAGAAGCTTGTTGAGAAAAGCCATTTTGTTATGTGAAAAGGCAACATTTTAAACAGTGACCCGTGCTTTCTACCTTTTTTGAGTTATCAGTTCAACCTCGGCCGGCTTGTGTCTCCGGGCTGCTGTATGATGTTACCTGAGCGTGTCTCCTCTAGGCTTGGAAAAAAAATTCCCCTGTGAGTAATGTTAACCTGTCCTGACCGCACTACTACACCTACATACCTAAGACTCTTTTCTTCAACCAGCATGTAGCGTCTGTGTGCCCCGTAAAGAGCACTCGGCTGGAAAGCAGGTTCAAAGGCGTTGTGATGATGTGCGGTATTCGACACTGGTCGCTAGGTGTCAGTAATGTTGGGTGGGATACACAAGCACCAGACTTGATTGGTGGAACAACAGGCTTTTATAGCAGCTGTGATCTCGTAACTTCCGCAATAATCCCTAACACGAGCTAATGTTGCAGCCGTGACCCACACCAAGCTAAAACTCAACTCTGAACCCCCGACTTCCTGTCCACACATTTACAGTAACACACACGTGCTGTATGTCTTTGTGTCTTATTTGTTCTATTTTCTCTTTCTACTGTATTAGCTAATAGTGTAAAGGTGACGATGGGGTGTTGTTTCATTCCTAGAAGTCTCTTGTAATGTTAAAACAACATATTTAGAAGGTCATAAATAGGTTTTCTATGCCCTAGCTACTAGAAAAGTAAATCTCTTTGAGAAAGACGATTCAATTTGAATCTAGACACACAGATGATAATGCAATTCAAAAACCAATCCATATGATTCGATGCAGCATACAAACGATACGATTTGATTCTACGGTTAATGTTTGTTGATGTAGATATTAATCTTGCATGATCGAATACAGTATATGAAAGTGGCATTCTTACGGTATCTTACAGCACATCATATACCCATGCATGCTGTAAGACATGTCAAGTGTATTTGTGTCAACGTTAACGACCTGTCGACACTTCCCCTGAGCTCAGTTAAACAAAACATTGACTGTTTCAGAGACATTTTCTGTGCTCGTTGTACTAAATGCTGATGATGAGGAGGGAAGAAAACATGAACTACACAAAAAACCTTACCAACCACATGAAACGCCACTTACACGCCTAAATACGGTGCACCTTGCTGGTGGCTCCTCCCGCTCCATACGCCGGTTCTCCTGACCTTTGTAGCGCCACACCGGCTGCTCTCAGCATGTGTACGTACAAATACAGTGCACCTTGCTGGGCCACGCCAGGTGGTTCCTCCTGCTCTATACTCTGGTACTCCTTATAGTAGTGATGTGGTAGTAGTAAAGTCATAATATTTGATTAGAACAAATCTACAGGTACATTCCTAATTTGTTTCAGTCTGTGCACAAACTACAGTTCAATCTAAATTTAAAAACAAGGGTAAAAAGCTTATCGGTTATTTGTATCATATCGGTCTTGAGAAGCAGAAAGCCTTTTGGTACTTACCTTTTGGTATTGGCCTAAGGCATTGAGGAGAGGTTTGGTGAAGCTATTCTCTAGCTGGCTGGTGTGGTGTGGCGAGGTGTCACTATGCCAGTGACATAGTTCTTCAGCGCTGTAGCTTTGTAATATGCAGGTCACATTATGTAAATGTAGCATTGTGGGCGATTCTGGAGGTTTTTTTCAGAAGGCAACATAGGGACAATTTTTCTGTCCCATTTTCTTTATTAATTAGCTGCCTATTTTTAACACAAAAAAAGAAAGATGTGTGTGTTCATGTCCCACATAAGGATTGTGCATGATCGTTTAACCATCCATTCTTTCCGGTTCACAAGAGGTGGCAGTCACAGTAGGGAAGCCCACATTTCTCGGTGTCCAGCCACCTCAATCAGTTCCACCTGGAGGACCCCATGGCATTCCCTGGCCAGCTGTGAGACATAATCCCTCCAGCGTGTCCTAGGTCCTAGGACTTCTCTCAGCTGGGCGTGCCTAGCACACCTCACCAGGGAGGCTTTCTGGAGGCATCCAGCCTAGATGCCTGAGCCACCTCAACGGCCCAGCTCGATGTGAAGGAGCAGCAGCTCTACTCTGAGCTCCTGCCGGATGACCGAGCCCCCTCATCCTCCTCACCATATTTGGTCATCAGAGACCAGGTTGCCCAAGTCGGCTAGGCGCCCGCCCTTGACGGTCGCCTAAAATGTTGTCCAGGGCGTATAGCCCTGGACAACATAGCTCCTAGGATCACTCAAACCCGCGATAAGGTGGTAATTCACGGCAGAGTGCGTGATGGTAAAATTCCCCAAAAAGTGCACTTTTACCTTTTAAAAACCTTAACACAGCCAATGAATCATACCTGAATTTTAAAGACGTTCAGGCTTACATTGAAAGTCATTCTCAGCCGATCAGGTTACGGCTGATCACACTGTGCGGGTTAGATACCTCAGCCGCTGGCACCCTCCTGAACGGCCTCCATTGTGCTGTGTTAGCCGAGGCGCTCGACCGGCTCAGTATGATTTGGGAGTATCTGGGCGGTTTTCAGGATGAGAGGGACCCGGTTGTATAATTAGCCAGCGCAAGCCTGTCATTAGCAGAACCCTCTGGAAGACGGCCAGAGCTAATTGTTTGTGTGCTGTCACTCAGGGATGTTTATGTTCTCCCTCCTTCTGTGTAGTTTTCTTGCCTGGAAACATGCAGCTTGTGCTGCAGCATGCCAGTCACCTCGTGCAGGGAACAAGGGAAGGTCTATGTGCTAAGACCAGGGAGGAAGACTGATGGAGAAGGAGGAAGAGGAGGGAGCCGAGTTGAACGAGGGACTTTACCCGATTTTTCCCACTGAAGGGGCCTCTCTGTGCCTCAGGGTGTCCCATCATGCTCAGCTGTTAGAGCTAGGCTCCAAACAAAGTCACAGTTGGATGAGTTTGCCCTCCACGGCTTGTGAAAGAGTCATGAAAGTCTTCCTCATCACCCCATGAAGTGTTCGTCATTGCACATAACGTAGCATATGCACGCAGACAAAAAGCCAATGTTTGCCTTGAAGCTGGTGTCGGTTGGCCAATACCTTACTGACCTTTGCTGTGTTTGTTTTATTCAGTCTTTTTCAGGAAGCCCTATAGGCTCTTTGGGAAAGTGTGGCCAAATAAATCCACATCTAAACTGGAATGTAAATACCATCCAGCTTTCACCGCTCTTTCCAAGCCATCCTTGGTCAATGTTCATTTTTGACTTCCTTTTAGCACACCGACTCGTCTTAACTTTTCCATCTTTCCATCCCATCTCATCACTTAGCCTTCTTCTTTAGGTCCTTTTTTATGAACATGGTTTAAACAACCACAACAGGATGTCTTCAAGTCAGTAAAGAAGAAGAAACCACAACAAAGACCGAACCCTCCATATGGAGACAGTTTGATGAATTCCAGTCCAATGACTGTTTGACTACGATTCATCCAAACATAAAAAGCTGTTAAATATGGATGCAAATGGATATTCTAAACAAGCCCAAAACTTTTTAATATCAGGCAACATGCCATCAAATGGGTTCAATCACAGTATAAAATCTCAGTTAGGAAGGAAGAACCACTAACAGGTTTTTTAAAAAAAAAGGATTTTATACGCCGTCAAATCTCTTTTGAAAAAGTTATTTCAAAGCACCACATTTTACTCCTTTGCCCACAAAAACAATCACCTTGGGTGGAACCACCACGCACTGGTTTGGGTTTAGACTGATGATATAAGGGGATTGGGATGAGAGAACAAAGAACATAAGGGTACTGATGCCAGTTGTCCAGTTGGGTATCGTGTAGTTATTGTTCGGTCCCGGTGCTGAAACGGACATATATTTATTTATGTCATTTCCAATGGGAAAACGTACATTAACCTTTGAGTTAAATATGAAAAACAGCCTGAGTAGTATGAATAGTGGTCGCTGCAGCTGTGGAGATAGGATGAGGTACAATTTCTGTTAGAGAGGTTAGTGTGGATTACATCCTAGGTTCCCAAAGTGGGTATGCCAATTGTAATGGGGTTGCATCAATTAAAACCAACCAAAAAAACACTCACAATTACAAGTGCAAGGAGTACGGAGCAGATAGGAGTCAGAGCATGAAGTCGTTCATTGTCTGGGTGCATCACATGAAGATATAAGTACGTTTGATAGTTATTTAGTGCATTTAGAGTATTGCATCTTGAAGATTTCATTTACCCACGGCATGGTCACTGTAAAATGGGATTTCCCCATAAATGAGGCTTTATTGTTTCTATGTATTTTTGTATTTGGGAGACTGCCTTATCATGATTGCTAAAGTTTCCCCTTCAATTTGGTACTTAAATTGTGAGTGGGCAGAAAAAGTGAATCTCAAATTCAAGCCATTCGTAATGAAAACTAAGTAGCATGATTATTTGTCTGTTTATCAGTCAGACTTTATAAAACTGTGACCATGCAGAAAATACCCATTTTTGACCTGGGCAATTATGTTCAGTCCAGAATATGACTTCTTTCTCTTAATGTTTTTACTTTTTCTTGTAAAATTAGTTTAAAAACAATAATAATAAAAAATTAAAAATAGAATTTCTGCTGGGTTTATTTTTGTTTTGTTCCAACTATTTCAACTTTCTTATAACATTTCTTGACATGATTGTGACTTTATTTCCATAATATTTGCCTTTATTCCTGTAAGATTACAACTTTTCCCACAACCTAATGTAGGATAATTACTTATGTTTTTTATCAGCACTCATATCCAAATGTGAGCATGCAAAATACACACTTACTATAACATTTTTTGGCCAATTAAATATGATCAATATTCCAAGTTATTTAAGATAAAAAATGTTTGTTTTTTTGGATTAGATGATAAAATCTTCATGTGCAGGTCATCTTTCGATCTCTTGTAGTTGACTGTTTAATACATTGTTTGTTTCGTTAGACGTTTACGTGTCTAAACAGCCTCTTTAGGCAGACACGCCCCTATGTAGGGACTATTGAGGGTATTATGTTCTATCATTTTGGGCCAGCGTGGATGTGTGACACTTGAGCATCTTTTAAAAACACATCAAAAGCTGGCAACAAACTCAGCGAAGCGTGTGCTCAGCAGAAAGAGCAGCATGTGTTTCTGATTCTCTCTGCGGCCCATAAATACGCTTTCTGCTGTGCAGATTGTGTTTCTCTAATGGCAAGGAGCCATGCCGAGGCTTTTACAATATGTGTGTGTCATGTCTGCTTTCGTGACCACAGATTTATAAGCACAACAGTGTTAGGTCACCTGCTTTGGACGTACGCCAATCTGAACTCGAAAACGCAGAGAAGATCACAGGGGACGATTCATCAACTCGACTCGTGTCGATTTTCTTGAGTTTTATTTCACACCTCAGCTGTTTACAAGAGCGCAGGTTAGGGTGACCGGACGGTGTGTATAAACTATAGGGGGATCACACTCCTCAGCCTCCCTGGGGAAAGTCTATTCCAGAGTGCTGGAGGAAAGGGTATGACCGTTAGTCCAACCTTGGTTTGTGGTTTTTGTCCTAATCGAGGAACACAAGACCAGCACTACACCTTTGAAAGGGTACTAGAGGGTACGTGGGAGTTTGGCCAAACGGTCTTCATGTGGTTTATGGACTTGGAGAAGGCCCTTGACCGCGTCCCTCATGGTGTCCTGTTGGGGGTGCTCCGGGAGTACAGGATTGGTGGTGCCATTTGGTCCTTGTACAACCGGAGCAGGAGCCTGGTTTGGTTAGCATTGCCAGCAGTAAGTCCAGCCTGTTCCCGGGGAACGTTGGCCTCCGCCAAGGCTGCCCTTTGTCACCAAATCTGTTCATGACTTTCAAGGACAGAATTTCTAGCCTCCGCCAAGGTGTCCAGAGGGTGCAGAGTTTTCAAGGCCTTGTGAACGCTTCTCTATTTGTGGATGATGTGGCCTCACTGGGCTGTGACCTTCAGCGTTTACTGGGGGGGGTTGCAGCTGAGTGGGAAGCTTCTGGGATGAGACTCAGCACCTGCATATTTGAGACTATGGTTCTTAGTCGGAAAAGGGTGGATTGCACCCTCTGTTGTTGGGAGCGAGGTCTTGCCCCAGGTGGAGGAGTTAGAGTATCTCGGGGGTCTTGTTCAAAAGTGAGGGCAGGTTGGAGCATGAGGTCAACAGATGGATCAGCATAGCGTTTACAGTAATGCAGTGGCTGTACTGGACCGTCGTGAAGTGAAAGCTGAAAGCAAAAGCTCTGAATTTACTTGTCAGTCTACGTTTCCACCTTCAACTATTGTCATGAGCTTTGGGTCATGACTGAGAAATTATATTGCGAAGTTGTGGAAATTAGTTTCCTCCGTAGGGTGGCAGGACTCACCATAAGAGAGAGGGTGAGGACCTCAGCCATTTGGGAGCCACTGCTCCTTCACATCGAGAGGAGCCAGTTAAGGTGGCTCTGGCATCTAGTCCTATGCCTCCCAGACACCTCCCTGGTCATGGCATGCCCAGCCGCGAGACGGTCCTGCAGCTAGGACGCGCACATCAGTTTGCCAGCTTGCCAGCCCTCGGGGACGGGCCAGACCCGGCACCCGGGCTTTGAGTTTGACACCTGTGTTATAGAACATTGGCGAACTGTGCTCAAAAGTCGGGTCCCTGCAAAGAAACACATCGTTTTCCAGCCAATGTGGAACATTTTAATAAATAAAAAAAACCTAATAATTAAATGCCGTATCTGTGGCGGTCCAAATGTATTTGTGGCAGTCTGTCACCAATAAGTGGGGGGTTATGTATGAATTTAAGGCTGTATGTATTATTTATACACTGTAAATGATAGAAAATCTTAAATAAATTTGTAATTGTGCACCTTGTTCTTGTTTGTCAAAATTGGTCAAAAGTAAACACATGTTGTATATCATCCTGGGGAAAGGACCGTTCAAATAAATCAGTAACCGCAACAAAAGAAAAAGGCATCAAGTTTTATGAAACAACCAGAAGGTGATTCATCAGCACAGATTCTCATCTGAAGTTCTCCCCTTGTGCCTTCCTTCCTTTTTCAGGTGGGTCCTCTGTCAGGCAGTCTAAATGGGGAGCTCCTCTTGTCCTCTGGCCTCAGCAGCTCCTCCAGTCTGTCTGAGGCACCCGTGCCGCAGAAGCCCCTCATGCGCGGCAGCCTCTCCGTGGCCCCGGCCGACTACCCGGAACGGCCCGAGGTGACATTGCGACGGGATGCTGGCTCCTCCACCCTGCCGCTGAAGACGGAGGTGCCGCTCCATCTCTTCAGCACCACCAACCAGCAGCACAAACTTGTGGGGGTCCAGCAGCAGATCCCCACCAAGCTGGCTGCCCTCAGCAGCAACAAAGGGAAGGGAATCAAAAGCGGCAAGGCTTCGCAGCGCACTGACAGCACTGGTGAGTAGCCAGGCACCATGGTGACGCTATCAGCCGTGTGCCAAGGTGATCCACAGGACATCTACAAGTCCTGATAAGGAACCTGCTTATGTCAGCCAAACTCTTTGGAAGGACATTCACACACATTTGTCAGAGATAAGCCAGTGAAATATGACATTGTTTAGTTTGGGACCTGCTCGTCTTCCCTGAAAAGAATCCAAAGCAACTGAATTGCACACACATCTGAAGGTTCTCTTGTTAGGGTTGCGTCCCATAATTATTGGGCCTGCAATTACACCATACCAAGAAACCTGATAATATTAAAAATGGCTCAGAAAACCGATAATTTTTAAAAAATGCTCCAATGAGGAGAGATTTCTTCTGCCTGTGTCATTAACGGCCTGTCGTAATTTCCCCTGACCTCACAAACACATTCCAAGGAAGGCATTACATGTACGATGCCGTGCGATGACAATGGGACAAAAAACTTTCCCATTGAGTGCACAAAAAACCTCATCAGCCACGAGAAATGCCAGCGCTGCCGCGTTTGAAAACGTGCAGAAGGTTTGCCAGAAACCTCCATGGACCCACAACAACACAGTGGGTGGCTCCACCCACTATATAATCTGCTTCTCCTGATAGTAATGTGGTAGTACTAATGAGTAGTAACGAACAGGTACAAGTGGTCAAATACAAATTTGTTCCAGTCCTTCTTTCCTCTAGGTGGGCACAAACTACAGTTAAATCTAAATTTAAAACAACAACAGAAAAAAAGCCACCTCCCCTGTTGAAAAGCAGAACCTTATTGGTATCAGCTTGGAAAAAAAAAAAGCGTGCATCTCTAATTCTCATTCATGAATATATGGCTAAAAGGATCAGTTTGTGCACAAATAGGTGGGATTGTGGAACTGGAATAGTTACAAGTCGGGATAGCATGTTGGATTTTGATCTAAAATCTGCTTCCAAATGGAAGCACAATGCTGGCGTCGCATGCTATGGTGGGAGGCGACGACGACAACAAGAAAGATGATTATGAACGGCACTTGTATTACTGGAATAGTCTCTATAGTGCATGCGTCATTGCGGGAAAAAGAGAGGCTCTATGCTAGCCCTAGACAAGATGCTCTAAGTGTGGAAGATGGCAATGCAGAAAAAAGCAGCAGGAGATTCAAGATGTTCATGCTAATCTCCTTGAAATAGTCCGGGGGGTGCGTAGTATGCTGCTCTTTGCTTGGTATTCGCAGCAAAAATGGCAACAGCAGCAGCATGAAAAGTTCGAAGTCTGTCAGCAAGTCATGGGTAAGGCTGGGCTGCATCACCTATTCACTCCGAAATGACTTCTCAGCAAAGTAACTTGTCAACACACGCCACCCGAGGCTGTCACAAGTTTTGAGCTGTGGTAGACCATAACTGATGAAAAATATAAAACATAAATATAATACAGTGGCACTTGTGTAAGAGATTCTGAGAGGCACGTTGGCGTTATTTGGCCAAGCAGTAGCCAAAACGGAACTGGCAGTCAGGTCCTTACTCAACTGTCTGAGTCACGGTGTCATAAAAGCAAAAATGTTCCAACCATCACACGCAACAGGTAGATAACACTCACCCAGAACAAATACTACTACCCGGGGAGGATAACAAACAACCTGTCACAAAAAGCTGTAAGCACTTGTTACATGTTTAATTAGTGAATAGAATAATGGCCCAAATTTCCTAAATTGATATCGAATTACATACAACATGAAGTTCCGTTATTTATTTTGTAATGATTTTTATTTTATTTTTTGTGTGTGTTTTGTTTTGTATAATTGCGCCTGAAAGTTTCCCGTGGCTCGATGATGTTGTTCTTTCACATAATTTCCAACACTATATCACAGGACTCGAAACAAGAATGTGGTACATATGTTAATGCAGTCTTCCATCACTGCACCCCACTGTCATCATGAGTACTGGTTAGACCTGATGATGGACAATAATTGTCCTACAAATTTCTGACAATAAACAATATTATTTTGAGACCATTTTTTGATTACTGTAATGATAATATATGGCATAATAATGTGAGTATACTGAATCAAAAGCAATGAACCTAATTGCTCAAGAGTATTCAACATTGGAATTGGATTGTCAAGAGCTTGTAGATCAAATTAACAAAAAAAAGACAAAACAACCCCAGTAATTAACAAAATATAATATTTCTGCTTCGAAATCAGTGTAACTCTTGTTATTGTCTGAATATTGACAAAAAAAACTTTAGCTCATTTTGCATTGTGCACTTTGGTGCACAATGAGGTGTTTATACTTTGCCAAACGCTGGAGCATAAGTTCCGCCATTTTGTATTTATGTATTTTAACCACTACTGCAGGTGGCTCATTACATTCACAGTAGTGCAGTGAATTGGGTCAACCTCACGCTCTGTCAAATGATGAGAGACGCATAACCGTTAATCTTCCTCCTTCCTTCCTCAGCTTCAGTGGACATGAAGCAGATTCTACCTCTGAAGCTGTCAGCCCGTGAGGACAACGCCCTCAAGGCTAAGCGTTCGGTCAGCCCCCACCAGCAACCCCCGCTGCCTGTACCTCCTATGCCTCCCTGCCTCCATCATCACTTAGGTACACACACACACACACACTCAGTTGAATGGATTTCACGCACCCATACTTTGGCCCCACCATGCCGTCATTCCCAGCCCCTCCCTTGTAAACATCTATCAGTGTCACATTCTTTACTCTGATTAATCGCTGCCTGACACCCAGCAGCCTGCTACCGCACACTACCAAGAAAATAACATTTATACCCTTCTCAAATCAAACCTTCATCAGATCAAAGCCCTCCCGAAACGTCCGGACCGGATTCCCAATCTACTATTACAAGCGCCAGCCACCCTGGAACTGTCCAGAAGCCTCCGGTGCCTCCCACTAAGCCCTCCATGCAGTTGTCGGTGCAGCCTCACTCCATCCCGGCCCACTCCCAGACCACCGGCTCGCTCCACTTCCAGCCCCAGGCGCAGTCACAGGGCCTGAGCCCCAACCCCCACGCGCAGGGGCACACGCAGGGCCTCAGCCACAGCATGACGCCGCCCTACATCAGCACAGAAGACCTCAACAAGGAAGACGTCATCTTCTTCTAGATTCACAGTCGGACTTCTTGTCTAAACCCAAACAGCGTTTGCCTTCTTTAAACAAAGTTATCCAAAGATGGCTGAAGGAGTATAGCGATTTGAAGACCAGACTTCTAGGTGCTGAATGCGTGAGAGGAGGAGGGTGTGCGTGTGTCTCAACAGGAAGTCCGAGTTCCAAGTGATGGAACACTGTCTGCTTGGTGGTTGATTTGCACAGTGTAAATACTCTATTCCTGACTCCTGAATGAGCCTTCATCTTTCTTTTTTTCATAGTTTGTACACGCCAAACTCTACTCATAGCTCATTCCCTTTTTTATGTTCTTAATTCGGCTTTTAGGGTCATAATTTTTAAAAGAATCAAGTGCTGTTTCTCAGCTCAGACAAACCCACAACTGGGTTTAGTCATCACGTGGAAAACATCGCACCTAGGAATTCCTTTTTCTTAGGTCTTCTTTCACCCATCCTTGTGTTCCGTTTGACTTAGTGAAGGTAGGACTGAATCACACATCCCCTTTCATTCAAAACCTTTTAACATGAAACCCCCCTTCTGATATGAATGTACAAATCACAGTTACAGTGCCTTGCAAAAGCATTCACACCCCATTGGATGTATTTTGGAAGTTTTTGTCAAAAAAAAAGCAAGGACTTATCTCACAAAATCAATAAAATGCTGAGACATCCAAGGGGGTGGGTGAATACCTTTGCAAGGCACTGTCACATTTGGAATCGTATTTGTCTCTGCAATGACAGCGCTTGCCATTTCTGGCCCGCAGGCGAAGGAAAAATACTTTCCTATGATTCCGTCTTGCCGAGACTCGCAGGACAAAGCCTGAATGTCATTGCTGCTCACGCGCCTGAATCCGTTGCACCCGCTTCCACTCTTCTCTTAGCTGCAGTCACGCGGGGAAGGAGACGCGGACCTGCCTGTCATTTTCTTGTCAGAGTGAGGTCACAGAGCGAAGAACTGTACCTTATATGACATATATGCTGGAACGTTATTGGGTACCGGTGACGTGCGAGTGTTATTGTTGCTGACGCCATTTCTTTAGCAGGACTGTCACATCTATAGCAGGAATCTGTTGAAGACACACAGGAAGGTCCTTCCCATGACATCCATTAAGTAGCGTGAGTGACTTGGAGTATATTGTGTACATAGTGTAATGTATACAATGTCATTTGTTGCAGGTATGTGTGTATATGTTTATACATTAACATATTATCTCAATAGACAGCCATTAGACAGTTTTGTTTTTATTAATGTAGCATGGAAATCAAGTGCACTGCCAGCCATTTTCCACCTTTTTCCACATTTTAAGGTGATGTAGCAAAATCTTGCTTGACTCAGTCCATTTAACCAAAGAGTGTTTTCGGTATGTTCACCCCTCCTCATATTCTTCAAGATTCAACCCTTGCATAAACAAGCAACGCTCATCTGAATTTCATTAATACACGAGTCGAAGTAAAAGTGCTGAAAAAGCAGTATTTTTATTTCAACATCCATCATCGGCGGTATTGATGCCGATGCCTAATGAAACATTTCTTTTCTAAAAGAACTTTCTTGGCAATCTCAGTGTTCATCGTTGGCAAAATACGCATTCTTTAGCCGAATATTACTTATTCTCTGGCCTGTTGTTGAGTTCAAGTAAATTTGTATTTGTTGAATGCGTACCTTTTAGCTGAAATAGTTTTTTACCATTTCATTTATATGGGACCATCTTCGGGGGGACGCGATATTTTGCGCTAATCTTAAGGCTCATTGGGGTGGGTAAGGAGGCCAAACATTTTTCCAGGAAAGGTTGCCTAAAAATCAAGTACTTACTAATAAAATTAGTAATTAATTAATAAAGGGCGCGAGGAACAATGTGTCATGAGACATAGTATTCCTGGCTGCTCCCCGGTTACTGGCTATATCGTGTGAAAAAAGGAAACAATCACTGTCATTTACATAAAAAGTAAGTTCAATATGTTTTTGAGGAGAACATATCACTGCATGGTGAAACTTGCAGAGGATCATTTCAAAGAAGACTTTAAATGTGAGATTTTTGAGTTATTAGTTTAGCCTGTCAAACTGTCACCCAGCCAGTCTTGCAATCGAAGTGAGTGGGCTGCACGAGCCTCGTATGATGCCCACACACGTATTACCCCAGTGAGTGAGCAGGAGTCGTACGCCGTGCTCATCATCTAAAAGCTACCAACGGAGGGCGAGCGCCAAGCACGGCATTTGGTGCTTGGCGATCAGCAAATTTGGCATTTGCTGATCTCATGCGTTTTCACAGAAATTGACTGACAGGTGGCCGATTGACCCCCAGCTATTGCTTTTCATCATAGGCGAGAAAAAGCAACACGACATTGACCGACATTTTTATGTCAATATCAGGTCGATATTGGTGAAACAATAATATCGGACATCTTTGAATAATATACACAAGAATCTTAAGTTTTCAATAATTCGGTCCAAAAGGTTTGGCAAGAACCGCAACATGCAAATACTAAGGAAAAATATTACTAACACCAAAAAAATATTACTAAAGTTACCCAAAACTGTTTAGTAATAATAACCCAAAAATATATTTTATTAAGTATAATTCTAGTTTTAGTTCATAATTCTAGCACCTTGTCAAGCCACCCCTCTCTGTTATGACAAGTGTACCCCCAGAATCTGACGCTCTTTTATATCCGAATTCTGACCAGAACACATCGACAGTAGCGCATTTCCAACACAATATACTGTATGTATCCAACTCATAAAACTTCCTCACTGGCACTCGACTACGGCAGGGTGCATTCAGTTACACTCCGGACAAAGCGTATTTATTATGCGTGAATGGTGGTTCCCAATTATTTTGCACCTTGCTTTGCCTGTCATTTCTTGCTAAAAGGTACCCATTCAACAAATAGAAACTAAAAGAGCGGGCTTTCCTGAGGGGAAGAAAATATTCTCAGATCTGCAAATGTACGGGGTTAAAAATATTGAATGTCGGATGTGCGAGGATTAAGTGTAGTGCATTTTCGCTTCATCCTCAAATTTCAACCAAATACCACAAATTTGTTATGAGTGGTGAATATGCATACATTAATATTTGAAAATAAACGAGTCAACATATGGCAACTTTTCCCACAATTTGATCTTAAAGGGTCCCTGACAGAACTCATCATCATTGCTGAAATATGTCATATATTGTTTGTAATTATGTTCTACATTGTTTGATTTTTAAAAGCCAACGGTAAATTTGCATAAATTACATTTTTAGTTGATGGGGCCACCCATGACAAGCTGGCTCTCGCTGTTCAGTCTCATTTTCGGAAGTGACAGAATCAGACTCTTCTTAGCTAAAGCAGAGTAAACAAATGCTTCCCGAGGAAGACGGTCGACTTGGTCGACTTCAGCAGATTTTTCATGGAAACAGTCACGTCAAAATGTTGTGTTGCTGCTGGATAGCCACAGTAGCCGACGTTTGTTTTCTTGTCCAAACGAGAAAGGTTTAACCCTTACTCATCAGTATGACCTAGTCAATTTACTCATCGAATGTCACCAGGTCGTCCAGATTTGTCAGATCCCGGTCTCCACAATACCAGCTCATCAAAATGTCTGATGCAAACCCAGCCATCATCATCATCATCGTCACTTACAGCGAGGTCTTGCCTCATTCGCTATTATATACCGCACTTATTACATCGACAGGTAGAACTTTATTATGCCTGTGAATATTATCATTCATCCAAATCATTGTATTCTCAGATCATATCTATAGCAGTGCATTTTTTTTGCCGAGGAGTCTTCCGCAGATACTACCGGGTATGCCGCTATTTCCACGTGTTGTTTGAATTCCCACTACGCCTTCACCGTTAGCGGTGTTTTGACGACCTGCCGGTCACCTTAAGCAAAGCAAGCAAGTTTACGCTGCTTGTGGACTGACTCGCTGCCGCACATACACTGTGGTTCGAAGTCTATAAACTCGGCTTAAAACCACACCCACAAATGTAGCTAAGATTAAAGTCACAGATGTCCGCCATCTCCTCCTACATGAGGCACCATATTTGCAGACTAGTACAATTCAACAATGTTGCTTGTCTCAGTTTTCCAGAGAACAAGAAGCCAACAGATGGAAGCCAACCTGGAGTTCTTTTTTGTGCAGTGTTCATTCCACTGATGACTGGTTACCATTATGGGTTTTGAAGGCGACCAACCTTCATCTTCATGTCTTAAGGCTTAAGTCCATGTTCCGCAAGATCTTTATTTCATCTCCTCAAACTATTCACATCGCTCAAATCGTGGCTATAATCCCCTCTCTCATACACCTCTGTGTGTTTACCTGAGGCTTTCTAACATATTTCATTGTGCTGTTTTGCATAGTTTATCTTCTACAGCAGGTAAACACACTTACATTTTATCTAACAGGCATCACTCCGTGCCAATGATACGCCATTCCAACTGGCACTTTACCAGCACAATATCCATTTTTGCCGCGACAGTACTTGGAAGTACTCCGTCACGTCCGGAAATGAGACTGAACATTTCCGGACGAGCTAGCTCGTTGTGCCCGGCGCCATGAACTCTATATTTGACTGTGTAGGATTACGAACAATACTGCATTTAACAAGCAAAGTTGATGAATCATGTCCGCGACCTTCTATCAGTGACCTTTTTACGCGTCAGTCGCATCACTGTACACCTTAGCCTCACCTCCAAAACACAAACACTTGATGGAGCGTTGTAACTAATTCTACTTCCTCTGCCAGCTGTACACTAGTCACTTTAGATAGTCGCATACTTGAAGGGGGTTTGTTTTCATGCCTATTATCGTTGTTATTGTCTGTGAATATACCCTGTTAGCACAGAACAAAAGAAGTTTTGTATCATTTATTTTTTATGGTACTCCCTTCAAGATGTTAGGATTACCTGTGGACACAAACTGCTGTTAGTATTAAAGAAAACAAGTCCAGAGATGATGGTGTTTTGTGTCGTGCGGCAAAAGAATGATGGCGGCAAAGCTTTTTAGTTGTGCACTGTTTGCGTGTATTTGTGTAACGTGTTATTGTTCCGCACTATTTACATGTCAAGTCCACCGCTCATGAAAGGAATCCTGACCACCCACTGCCAGCAAGTCTGACCAGGACCACTCACTCATTGGACCGCCTAATAACACAAAGCTCTATTTCAGGTGCCGCGGTCGCTGTGGTTCTGTTTGGTCGTGTGTGTGTGCGTGTGTGTGTGTGTGAGACCCGTTACTAGGAAGACGCAACAGTGGCCTTCTTTTATTGTCTGCTGTCATTAGTGGCTTTCCTCTTGTCTGCTCTCAACTATTATTATTCCAGGCTGTTTCCTCCCTGGAGGGAAATGGCAGATTCTTGAGTCTCTCTCAGGCTGTTTGGACCATTACATCCAGTCCCCACGTCTCTTTGCTCAGGCGACCTCCAGCTAAACAGTCCACAAAGTAAAACCACACATCGCCTTTCAGGTTCATGTCATGGGTTCTTGTCTACACACATTAAGGGCAAATTATTATGGAACTGAACCAATTTATCATCTACACTTTTATTAATAAGTAACTCTTGGTTCTTTATGCATTGTGATTGTAGACCATGGACTCCTAGTTTTTTAGTTGTTTGTTATATATTTTTATATTCTTTTCCAAATTATTTTCAATATCCAATTTGAGACCACATTTTTTGGTTTTCAATTAACGCAGGCCAATAAAACAGTAGCTATGGGCTGCGAATGGCCCCCAGGCCAGACTTTGGGCACCACTGATCTAAAAAAGAAACGTTCAAATTCCTACAGGCGTAGTGGAACCTCCAAGGCTGTACACAGTCAGTTCTCGTAGTGCAGGGATGTCCAAAGTGCGGGCATCCGTTCATTCATTTTCTGTGTCGCTTATCCTTATTGTTGGGGTCACGGTGGATGCTGGAGCCTATCCCATCTTGGGATGAGAGGCGGCCAACAATCTTCACCCCTAAGGACAATTTAGAGTCGGCAGTTGCATGTTTTTGGAATGTGGAGTAGTAGAAAACCCACACGCAAATGCAAAAACCTAAAAGAAATAGTAATTTTACAAAAGTATTGTCAAAATGTTAAGAGAAAGAAGTTGTAATCCAACAAGAAAGAGTTAATTTTAACAGCATAATGTAATGTTATGAGGAAAGTTCATTTTAGTAGCATAGTGTTGAAATGTTAAAGGTTTTTATGTAAAATGCAAAACAAACAAAAGTTGTCATTTTGGGGAAATTAGGTTGAAGAAAAACTGATATCCTGAACTTCATTTGTGGAATGTTTACACATATATGAAATAATTTTGCCCTGAAAAATAACTACATTTAGTTGAACAGGTTTGAAACATGTATTTTTCTCAAGCTGCTGCGCCTCAGACTTTGAAAAACCACTTGTTTGGCGCATCTGGCGCAACTTTAATGGACGCATTGCAGCACCTATTCCCTAATCTTCAAATATTCCAAGCCTCAGGGCAAAGACACTTCTTCACATCCAACGTTCCACACATCCCTCAACTCAGACCACTGAGGAATTGAATGTCAGGCCGTGAGAGGGAGTCTTGTTGGTAGTTATTTGGCGTCTGAGCCTCCTTTGACCATAAAGTTAAACAAACAGATGCTCCGCACAGACAGAAGTGCACACACCAAAAACTCCCAGAAGACACCAAAACACACACAGCTCAGTACGCTTGGTTTATCAAGACTAAACATACATAAAGAGTAAACCTACAGTTGAATAGATTGTAGGAATTACGTCCACTAACCTGATATAATGAAATGTACATTACCATTGCGAAAAAATGGATCAAATTTTGGGGAAAAAAACACTTCAAAAGAGTATTAAAATTTAAACTACTAATTTGTGCTAAATATAAATTGTATTTTTGAAGTCAGATTTGGATTCCCTTTTAATGGAACTAAAAGGGAACATAAGCTTGAGTAGGGATGGAAAAACAGGATGGTGCGCGCCAACACACACTGTATCAAGAAAGATATCAGGAAAGATAAAACCCCTGCGGAGAAAACTTTCCATCCATCTATCAAGATTATGCATATTTAGTGTATGACTGATGTGTATATGAATTATCTTTATTATGCCCTCAGGCTGAGCATTCTTTGCTAATTGATTAAACAAGGAATAGTTTAGGATGGATGTTTTATCTGTTGCTTCTCTACACACACAAAGCTTCTTTTGTGCCAAACCCACAAAGCACACAATGTCTTGAAGGTGATGCCACAAAGGATAGCCTGCCCAGTCAGACACACCTTGTAGTAGAATAACCTCTGTGTGTATTGACTACACTCGCCAAAGGAAGATAAGAGCTTCAGTAGACTTTTATCACGGCATAGATTGCACTGAACGTCTCTACGCTCTCGTGCTTTATTAGTTCATAGTTTGGCTCGGAATCATTGAAGTACTTTTCTTTATCTTGGGCCTTGCGACCACAAAAAGAAGCCGCGCGCTCTGGAAAGGTCAGATGATAAGTTACACAGATACGACGGCTGGGTGGTTCCACAGTTGTGTTCATAATAAGCGGCACATCTAAGGTTAGGATTGCGCACTGGAAATAATCACGAAAGACCTGTCGAAAGAACTGCACTACTGCAACCGGGAAGTGACGGAACCTGAGTCAAGTTGCCCCCCCACCCTGCCGCGCAAACACTGGCGAAATAGTCTCATTTGTTTGTGCTGTGTTTGTGCTGTTTTGCACAATTAAACGTTTGTGCTGCTTTTGTTTTTGAGTTTTTACAGTTTCTTTTAATGGTCAACCTAAGTTCATTCAGCCCCCCCATTTACTCCGAATAAAACCAAAATAGTCCCATTTGTTTGTGCTATGTTTGTGCTGTTTTGTACAGTTGAAATGAATGTTTGTGCTGCTTTTGTTTTTGAGATGTGTATGATTGAAGTTTTGGGCTATTGACGTAATCAGCCCGTCGACTTGCTCCGAATGAAACCAAAATAGTCTTGTTTTGACCGTTCTCGTTTGTGCTATTGCTCTGGGTGAAATCAGTGTTTGTGCTGATTTTGTTTTTGAGATATTGCACATTTCTTAAAAGTCAACCAAAGGTGACTCAGCCCCCCGACGTGCTCTGAATGAACCCAAAAGAGCCTCGTTTTAACCGTTCTCGTTTGTGCTATTGCTGTGGGGGAAATCAACGTTTGTGCTGATTTTGTTTTTGAGATACTACACATTTCTTAAAAGGTCAAACAAAGGTCACTCAGCCCCCCGACATGCTCCGAATGAAACCAAAATAGTAAAAAAAAAATTCCCCATCTTGTTTTGTGTTTTATGTGGATCAATCAAGGTTTGTGCTGCTTTCATTTTTGAGATCTTACACATTTCTTAATGAGGCTGAGTAACTTAAACCGCAGATATATTAAAAATATTTAGAATGAACAATATACATAGAAATGTGTAATATCTCAAAAACAAAAACAGCACAAACGTTGATTTCAACCGAACCAAACAGCGCAAACGAGGACTGTTTTATTCGGAGAAAGTCTATGGGCTGATTATGTAATAGCCCAAAACTTTAATTGTTAATATCTCAAAAAGGAAAGCAGCACAAACATCCATTTCAACTGCACAAAACAGCACAAACGCAGCACAAACAAATAGGACCTTTTTGTAATCGGGGGCTGGATAGACTTTGGTGGACCTATAAAAGAAACCGTAATAACTCAAAAACAAAAGCAGCACAAACGTTCATTTGAATTGCACAAAACAGCACAATCAATTGGTAGTGATGGATGCTGTCTGGTTGTGTCCCATCTTGTCTTTTCAATAAAATTACACAGTCGTCCCTTGCTATTTTGCGGTTCGACTATCGCTCCCTCACTATCGTGTTTTTTTTAACTAATTTATTGTAATTTGTTTTGTTGTCGACTGTGGCCTATTGTTAGTCCAAAAATTGGGTTCATTAGACATCAGTAATGTTATGGGACATGATATTTGATTACGTTACCTTTCACACAGCATGGAGACTGGCTACTGAGCTAGCAAGGCTCATGCCATGACTGAGTGGGGGGGAAAAAAAGGAAAAGTAGGAAAAAAAAAAAGGGTTGCCTCATTTTGTGTGGAAGTGGTAAGTTTGGGCCTTTGTTCCCCCCCCCCCACTTCATTTGAAACACTTTCTCAAGTTTAGAATAAGTAAACTGGGGGGGGGGGGGTAACTAGTTAGCTCAGTAGTGATCCCATAGCATGCGTAATATGATGTGAACAGAATAATAGGTGACACCTAAAAAGGGTGACTATAGGAGTGTTACTTTGTGTCTCCAGGGCTCTTATAACGTTAAAATGTGTATTTAAAAAGCCTTTCAAACTGCATTTCAGACTGGTGACTGAACCAGCAGAGTCCAGCCACCATGCCATGACTGAGGTCAAGTAAAACAAATGTTCCCCTCTCATTCAGTGTGGAAGTGGTAAGTTTTTGGCTTCTTTGTTCCTCTTTCCCACTCTGTAAGTAAATCGGAGAGGCTAACTATTTAGCTGGCTAGCTTGCTATGCTACCGGCAGCAGTCTGTTATGCTCCTGTAGTGAACCTGTAGCCATGCGTAATGTGGTGTAAACAAAGAATAAAAAAACAAAAGAGTTTACAATCGGGGTGTAGTTTTATTTCTATAGGACACTAATAATGTTGAAAATGTAGCTAAAAATTCATAAACAAATTTTTATGCTCTCACAACAAAAATATTCTGTTTATTAATGTCGGGTCCTACTGAGCAGAAATTCACTTACTGCGGTGGGGTCTGGCACCAATTAACCGCTATAAACGAGGGATTATATTTGTACCATTACATTATATTAAAGAGTGACCCTGTGATTTTTGGTTTTTGCTCATGGCTCCAACAGACTTTAAAAATTCTTGGTTGGGGTAAGAGGTAAGGGTTAGGGGTTATGGTCGACCCTTTCTGGAAGCATGACCACCTTAAAACTCTTCAAATCATTCTTGTAAGAAATGTTTGACTAATGTAGAAGTTGTACAACAAGTAAGAGGAAGCAGCATTTTGGATGGTTAAGCAAGCTATCCACAGTTTGAAGCCATTTCCATCTGTGCTGCAGCAGTGTGGGAGGTCTCCGTGGCATTTTCAAAGAACTTCTCTCTCTCTCACTCACTCACTCACTGACTCACTCACTCTCTCACACACACACACAACAAACACACATACACATATGCACATTTCTTGGTACCTAAAGTCAAACATGAGCGGTGCCAAGTTAAATAGCCTCCTGGCACCACACACGGAAAATCCTCCCCATCTCCGAAAATGAAGATGTGGGCAAGTTTGTCTTTGGAAAGGCCCCAAAAAAAGGAGCGTTTGTGCAAGAGAAGTTTTCTGCTACTATCGAAGTTGTTGCAGAGAGTCTGGAGGGGATGCATTTATTTTGCCTTTGAAATAGAATGGAAAAAATGTGTGCATGCAGCAAAAGGGAAGAAAAACCCTGCAGGGAAATCCACATGTAGTGGATTGATGTTGACTCTGAGGAAGCCGGAGGCGTCACGGTAAAGGAAAGCAGATGCACTTTTGTCATCGGGTGCACTCAGTGAGGATTTGAATGCAGCCTCGGGTGGTGCACTTGTCTGCAGTCCTGACGCTTTCAAGGCCTTCAAAAGTCCTTTCTGGTTTTTGTGTTCCAAGTCTGCTCGGTGACGTTTTAACACGAGGGCTTTATGTGTGAGGGGGAAACAACCGTTACATTCTTTGTCACTGCCTTTTTGTTGTGTGTAGTGTTGGCTAAAGAAGGAGAAAAGAAGATTGTAAACAGGACGCCAAAACCATAAAGATCCAAATTGAGCCCAAAATGGACAAACAGTGACTGCGCGCTGCCTCCTCTGCACTTCCTTCTTTTGTTAGACGAGCAGCAGTGTAATGCAGAAAGGCTCGCTGATTTAGGAGCGGAGCTGGCAGTGCTGAATGACTCTCTTGTTGAGGGGCTTTCGGAAGGACCCGACCAAAGGACCACTAAAAGCACAGTTTCCATCAAGCAGGAAGCTTCGGTTTAATTCAGCATCCATTACATTGTCATCCCGATCTTGGTTCCCAGAGCCTAGCATGGGTGCCCAGACTTCCCTGTCTGCGGCCCCTTCCCAAGTTCCACCAGTTATGGAGGTATTCCCAGGCCAGTGTGTCCGTGGTCTACAGGGACAGGTCCAACGGACATCTGTGCTAGATGCCTGAGCCTCCTCAACTGGTTCTCTTGCAGTCTCTCCTGGATGACCAATCTATCTATAAGCATGAGCCAGTTCAACTAAGACCTTGGCCTTCTGGTCACTTCCCGAAACTTTTGGTTAGTGATTGGTGAACGTCAAAATGTAGATTGAAGGGTAATTAGAAAAATTGTCTTTACCACGACACCATGGAACCAGGCCTGCAAGGTACAGCAAGGCGAGGATTCCACCGGGCTGGCAATTAGTAGCTGAGCTTTCACCCATGGTTGCCCAGCAAGCCATAACCACAAGGGTAGTACGTGAGGGTGGTTTTCTCTGCAATGGGTCGTGGGCAGTGATCGAGGGTGGGTTCCTCAGCATTTTTCAGTGATTCTACAAAAAAATCCAAAAATTCCAATATGTCTCGTAACGTTGGTCGAAGTTGACAGTGGGACGTCTGAATGTATACAAGGTCCAATTTCAGTCCTGACACCCAACCAAATCCTTTCTGACACTCTTGTTTGGTGTTTCAAAATATTTTTACCAAACTACTTGACGAGGAACATAACGTACAATTTTACATGCAAAAACATCCGTGTTCAATGTTGACATGAAACACCAGTGTCTGTGGTTTCTCCTCGTACCCTCATAGCGATACCATTTCTCTAAACATGTTCTTCTTCGTGTTCTTTTCTGTCGTTTTTTTGACCCCTGATGCATAAATCAGAAGAAACATGAACAGAACAACTTGACTCATTGTTCTATCTGAAGTGTAGAACTTTAGCATACAAGCTCAAGGTGAGGTTTAAATAAGCTTTCCTTAAGAGATGTTTGCAAAGTTGACTCAGTGCGTAGTCTGCTGCTAAGGGGAACTAATGCTGACACATTAGCACATCATCGAGTGAGGAAGTGCATCCAATGGCTTGTAATAACCATGTCATAAAGTCCAGTGAAAAGCTTTGTGGTCCGGTAAAATCCAGTGCCACCACAACGTTGGACAGTCCCATTTTTGGATGTTTGTCACCTTGTTTTTGTTAGTTTAAATTCTGTCATTCCTTTGTTAGCCTGTCAGGAAGCAGGCAGACAGTGGACAGCAACTGGATCAGAAATAGCAACAAACCTCCACTTCGGTTCGCTGCCGACGCAAACGCTTGGCAACAAAGCTTCTCAGCACATAAATCATTCACTGTTTGGATGGAGCCTCAGATGAAGTCTGTTTTTATTTGCAATATCAAAAACAGAGTGAGCGCCATGCCCTCCCTTGGATTTATCATCTTAGTGTGGGGTCAGAATACCCTGTGTTTTTGTCAACATAAAATATATGACCTTTTTATAACAATACAAAGTCAGTCTAATAAAACAATATTTTCCTCTGAGTACGAAATATTGTAGATTCCAATAAATACGTTCTGCATAATTTACAGTACATACCACTTAGCTTTAGGTTGGAATTAAGGTTGAGTTTAGGGTGGGTAGGAGTTTAGGTGAGGGTTTTGCTTTGGGACAGGTTATAAGCATATAGGGTAAGGTTGGGATTTAAGTTAGGTAAAGGTTTAGTGTACGGTTGGGGTTTAAGGTAGTTTTTACCTTAATGGTTTGGATTTAAATTATTTGAGTTAGGTTCAGTGTAGTGTTTGCATTCAGGACTGTTTTGCTTTAGGGGAGGGTTATGGGTTAGAGTTTTGGTTTAGGGTTGGGGTTATGGGTTAGGGTTGATATTGAGAGTAGTATTTAAGATTTGGGTTTATTCTCAGTCTTGTAGGGTTCGGTATAGTAAAGTGTTGACATTCAGGGTTTGGGATAAGGTTGAGTGTAAGGGTTTATGTTAGGGTTGAGGTTTGAATTTGGCTTTAGAGCAGGGTAGGGCTCTAGGGCTTTAGGTCTGCATAGAGGTTTAGGCTAAGACTGAGGTTTATGGTAGTGTTTAACTTTTGAGTGGGGTTGAAATTACAGTAGGGTTAGGTTTAGTGTAGTGTTTGCATTCAGGACTTCAGAGTTGTGCTTAATATTGGGGTGTAATTTCAATTATGCAGGGTTACATTTAGTGTAGTGTTTACCTTCAGGGTTACGGTTTCGTGTAACGTTGGTTTGTGTTAGCGTGGAGTTTTGGGGTTTTGCTTTAGGGCACGGTAGGGCTCCAAAGCAAGGTTGGGCTTAAAGTGAGACTTTAGGTTTAGTTTAGGGTTGTGACTGAGGGTTTAAATTACAGTAGGGGTATATGAATTGTATTGTTGGCGTTCAGAAGTTTTTGGTTTAAGTTCAGGTTATATGCTGCACGATGGTTAGCATGTTGGCCGTGCAGTTTGCATGTTCTTAGGTATGAATGTGATTGTGAATGGTTGTCTGCCCTGCCATTGACTGGCGACCAGTCCAGGGTACACTGTACTTCTCGGCCAAAGTCAGCTGGGATAGGCTCCAGCATACCCCCGCGACCCTAATGAGGACAAGTGGCATAGAAAATGGATGGGCTTTGGGTATGGTTGGGGATTTGGTTTATGGTTGGGTTGGGGTATTTGTTTTTATGTGTATGTACAATATTTGTACAATACAAGATATAAAGTAGGGTTTTTTTTCCCTAAATGAAACATCATAAAACTGGCTCAATGAAGTCAAATACAGATATGGGGCATTGAAAGTTGCATTTAAAAATTATATGTACTATTCTACATAAGTAATATTACATCGATACAGTACAGAAACCGGAAGGGATAAAGGAACAACATTAGGAACTCTCCTAATGCTAACATGTCCTAATACAGTATGTCTACTGTATTATGATGTCATAGGCGTGTAAAGGTGACTATAGTGGTGTTGTTCCATGTCTAGAGGGCTCTAATAATGTTAAAAGGCACATTTAGAAGGTGGTTTCTATGCTCTAACTACCTAAATATTCCATTTAGATATATGTAAGAAAATACTACTTGGTGGAAATTCAGCTTGATCTTCAAATTGTAAGATAAACCTCTTTTGTCACATGCACAGTCCTGCCCTTCAAAGTAAAGGCATGAGCTTTGGGTAGTGACCGAAAGGCAGTCTACATAATGGACCGATTACGCTGCAAATAGGACAGGACGAGTCCATTTGTGAGTGAAACATGCAAATTCCCACCCCAGCTATCTGCGTGTTTTGCGTTTTGTATTGTTGGAACAACACCATCAATTTGTGCATCAGCGCATTGAGCACACGCGCCTCTTTTTCAAAGAATCAACACAAACAAAAGACTGAAGTGCACAAAATGGCTGATGTGGAACAAACGTGGGCCGAGCGGCAGACATTCCCCGCGAGCCCGGCATGCTTTTTCATTCATGTGGTTTGCTCAAACGCTCCGTTCCTCGTCTACACAAAGACCATCCGCACGTCCTCTTCTTCTCATCAATAAAACATACGTGCACGCTCCCAGCCGGGGTGTACGCGTGCAGCGCTCCGCTTTGATAGCTTGCTTGAGTTGACGCATTATGCACATTAACCCACACATGCACTTTAACCCACACACACACATGCACTTTAACTCACACATGTGGTTCCTCCATCAAAAGAATCCTTGCTAGCAGCATTAAAAGTTCATGAAACTTCAAAAGCATTACAATGATCTGGATTGTGACATGTGTAAAGCCCCCGGTGTCTCAACAAACTCAATTTCCAACTGTGTGTGTGTGTGTGTGTGTGTGTGTGTGTGTGTGTGTGTGTGCGGGTTGCATCATATCCAGCTGACCACCTCAAATGGGATGTGACAGTGAGGATGAATAATACAAAAGAGGGATCCCACGCAGGACGTGTCCCCAGCATCTGTGCCTGTCTGAAGGTAAAGGGGGCTGACATCTGCCCCACCCCACCCCCTCGTTCAGAAACTAATCAAGCAGACACGTGCTGTATTAAACACACACACACAGGGGGTTGAGTTGAGTTTCTGACCTTCAAGGGTGCACAAGGCCCCCAATCTGAATATCAAGTCAAACTCCTAATAGTGATAAGTCTTCTTCAAATGTTTTTCCTACAAGTATTTAGGGAAAATATACATAAGCGGCATAGAAAATGGATAAATAGATGTGCTTAAATATACATATTTTCTGTCTAATAACAGACTATAGTCAACCACAAAACAGGGTGATTTAGTAAGTAATATATTATGAAAAACTGAGAGTGAAGCCGTAATAAAGCGTGTTACTTCTCTTGGTGTTGCTTTCCTTTTATTTTTGTTTTATTTACTTATAGAGCGGTTAGCTTCTCTTTATCTTCAAAGGGTGCGTAGTTTTACTTTCATTTAGTTGTATTTACTGATATTATAGGAATGGTCTGCTGTCATAGACTTTTGTTGATGTGGTCTGATTTGTCTGTTGTTTTGTTGTTATGGACATGCCCTGTAAGCAGGGCAGCCAGTGACAGCTGCAAAGCAGCAGCCATCTTACTATTCATGTTCTTTAGCTATTATTAAAATTCTTCCGCTTTCTTCTTAAATCTTATTCTTTTGCTTTTTCCGCGATTAATGCGGCCCGAACCGTAAGGAGTACCCCCACATATGCTACACCGTCAGAAAGCTGCCGTTCGGGAGCAGAGCGGCATTACTTTTGGCAACGTTTCGCATAACCATGGCAAGTTTTTTTTTGGCCACTAGATTAGGTACATATGGAATACAGGCGGTCTATTTTTAGAACAGGTGAAGCGCTGGAAAAACAAGAGGATTTTCCTCCTTTTCACAGCCTTGTAGCTCAGGCTTATGGTCACTTAGAAACACACTTAATGTCTCACTTTGTAGATATACTTGTCTACTTTCTCTGGAGCTACAAAGTTTTTTGGTGAAATGTTTACTTTTGGCTCTATTGTCGTCGGAAGGAGGTGAGCGAAACAGGATTTTGGCCTCCGCCGCGCAGTCTAGCTCAGAGTGCGAGGAGGTAGAAAATTAATTATTTTTTTTTGCAAACTAGTCCTCTTCCTGGCCACACCGTTCAGCCCAGCGCGATGATTTTTGCTGAAAACTTAAACATACTTGTCCTCTTTCCAAAAATATCTCTTTTATGCCTGTGGTGTGTGCGGATTAGCCTCTGTCGCCCCTTGAAGGGACAAAAGTCTGAAAATTCTCCCATTAGCACCAATGTTAAAACGGCCGCCGCTTCTTCCTCAAAATCTTCAATTTTCAATGTTTTTTCATCGCTGTAGCACGGCCATTTGTTTACCTATGGGAAAAATGAAAAGATGCACGCGTAGCCTAAAGCATCAGGTTACTCACGGTTGGTCTTTATGTGTCAACACCTCGAATCGTTTGCCGGTGACAAGCTTTTGATGACATTAACTTTTCTCACATTTCCAATGTTGATGAGCTGACTCACTCTCATTATGGCTGCTTTTCCCGCCTCTACTCACCCCCTCCCTTCTCTGAAATCCTCTTTTGCTCGGCCCCTCCCCCCTCCTACACTACTTTTCATTGCAGTACTTTTACAGTACATCAGTGCTGTCTGGAGAGAAGTGCGATCACAGTGATTTCCTTTCCCAATTGATACCAATTGCAGCATTAAGTAATTGTGACAAATATCCATATTTCGGTAACGTTCCACCTAATCCGAGCTGCCTGCATTGGTTGACAATTGCATTGTTAATTGCACAAACACATAAGACTTTATGTAGAGTGCCTTGCCACTTTCTGGACTTGGTGTTGTTTTGCTAGGTGCTAGCAGGCTAACTGTTAGTGTGTTAGCATTTTAGCAAATTTCTTCATAATTAAAGGCTAATACAGGCATTTCACAATATTGGGATACCATAAAAGTGCCTTGGCGGTTTTGGTGTGTATTGCTATTTAGCTAGATATTAGGATTTCAACTGTTATCGTGTTAGCATTTTAGCTAGTTTTCTCATTTTTAAAGGCTAATACAGGCATTTCATGATACTGGGACACTCAAGAACTGCCTTAGCGGTTTTGGTGTATATTGCTATCTAGCTAGGTATTGAGATTCCACCAGTTAGCATGTTAGCATTTAAGCTAATTTCCTCATATTTATACAGCAGTGGCAAGGGTGTGCGGCCATTTAAGAGCATGATGGCAGACACCAGGCCAGAGGTTCACAGCACAGAGAGCATGTCCATCAAAATTTCCACCGGGAATTTTTCTAGTTGTTGTTCAAATTGTTGCTGCTGGTGTTGTTGTCCAGCCATCCATTTTCTATGCTGCGTCTCCTCATTAGGGTTGCGGGTATTTCGTCCCCCTCCACTCCTCTCTCTCCCCCTCTTTTTTCTTTTCTCTTCTTCTCTATCCCCTCCTGCTCTCGTCCGGCCGCCCCAAATTTGCATAAAAATAAGTATAAAAATTAAGTACGTAATAAAATCTATGTGACAGGGGAGAGTATCTTATACTTAATCTGTTTAGCATGTAAGGGCATCTAGATCATACATACTATCTGCCCTAATGGCTGGATTGGCCACAAAAAAAATGACAAAGAAATACTGTCAGTGCTCCAGTAACTTCTCACTTCTCACTGGAAATTGATGTACGTAAACTAACCATTCAAAATACCCTTTTTTCCCCTCCATTTCTGCTCAGCATTTATTTCCCGTGTGTAGCTCCACACTCGTTGCTGCATTTGCTCAAACTACGGTGTGGGCCGAGGTTCAAACAGAACATGCACAAAGTAACCGTGCGTCCAAAAAATGGTGCCATTAAAGGAAACATACGTTATGGCGCTATTAACATGTTAACTTTGACCTCCCTGTTTTTGTTTATACATTGTTTGACCGCCCTGTTTTTGTTTAACATGTTGACTTTGACCGCCCTGTTTTTGTTTATATATTGAGCTCCATTTTTTGTTGAGCAAAAAACAACAAAAATAAACAATTTTTTATAAAGCAAACAATATCCAATCTCATGTTGACATGTGTATTAAAAACTTTGATCTGTCAAAGGCACACTTACAGATAAAAAAAAGGTGATTAATTATGAGTTAACTATGGGTAGAGAGTGATTAATTGTGATTAAAAATGTTCTATTGACAGCCGTAGTTAAAATGTTATTTTATGAATGCCCACTGTAATAGATCATTATGATCATGCGGTATCATTCATATTGCAATTCACCCATTCACTGCTATTCTGTTTGTGTATCAAATCATGACAATGGCACTACGTCCCGTCAAGCTCTTTCTTCATGCTCTGTGTGGCTTATTGACACGCACGCACACACACACACACACACACACACAGCAGACAAGTCCTGTTTCCGCTCCAGTGGTCACGTGGATGACAGTCTCTGTTTGTCACACTCTGTTACACTCTCAGACATCAGAGTGTGTGTTTGTCTATCTGGATGTGTTCAGGAGCATCTCCCGGTACACTCACGCTGTTGAATGGGTGCCAACTGGACTGTCCATGTGGTTTTAGGAGACGTTTCACCTAAAAGTAGAGTCTATAGAGTTTGGAGACCAGTGCTGTCCTACCTAGTCTTCGGGCAGGACGAGATGTGCTCGGATGGGAGCCGAAACATCATCCATTCAGTGCTCTGAGAGAATAATGACCAGCATGAATGACAATATTCATTGTACAGTACTGTGTACATACAGTACGCAGTACAGTTCAAGTTTAGGAACTTTCCCCATTAACAATGCTGATCTTAACATATGTATATATGCCATAATGCTGATCTTAACATATGTATATGTATATATGAATTTCGAATTCCTGCTGTAGAGTTCCATGTCAAAATAAGAGCCGTACACATTTTTAAAGGTGCTTCCGGGGTTTGTGTGTTTTGTCTTTAAGTCAAAGAGATATTATGTTTCACGTGAGCCACAAAAGTTGTCATATACAGACAGTAAAAACGGTACAGATGCTTTTCTCTAGCCACTGCACATTTAGAAACAGTGACCAGTGGTTGTGTTGCGCAATATGGCAGAATATGTCATAGCAGTAATAATATCAACAACATTATCCATAAACCACAAACTCATTTGTGATGGTTTTTTACATAATCGCAATATCACAACTGGACTAGTGGCAGGGAACCAAAACCTTCTCTCCCAAATTTTTACATTTGCTTTGTATTTACAAATGAATTACAGCCATCCTGACGTGGAATTATTCAGCCGCCATTACTATACTTTCAAGGTCGGACTAATTATTTGACGTGATTCCACGTGATCCATTTATGGTGTGATTTTTAAAAAAAATTTTTTGGACAAACTCTCTTCAATTCACTAGTAATTTATTGATGGTAACAACCAGCAGTTAGAACGGCACCATGACAGAGGAGTCTGGGCACACTGAGGGGAATCTACCTCTGTAACTACGGATCCAAATATCCTGTGTCCGGCGTGAAAGTAACTTCATCACGGTACCCCACGGACATGTCTGCACAGTGGTGGTGCGTTTTATCCTTTAGCTGGGTGGCGGCAGTCGGGTGGCAACCAGCTCTGAGGCGCATTTACTGCACCTACCGTGTCGAAGTGTGGCCCAGGGTTATGGCAGCGGCTTTGTGGCGGAAGCCGATGTTATCGGTCCAGTTTGGATTGCTCCCCATTGTGATCATTTGAGCCAAGAGCAGAATGCAGATTTACCCTGTGCATTATTTTGTGGAGTATTTTATGAAAAGAAACGTCCTCTAGTGCAGTGATTTTCAAACTGGGGGGCCTGTCGATCTGACGGGGTGGTGGGTGCCGGACTACCACCAACACTTTTCATTATTACCATCTTTTTCGGAAAGGGGGGGGGGGTGCTGCAAAAGAGAGACACCCACTTTATTTTGGGCAGAAGGTGCACATTGATCCACCAACGGTGATGTGGACGCATCCTGCATCGCCCTCAAGGAGGGTGAACCGATGTTGCTTGTACACCAACCCCGCCCCTTCCAGACACAACAGATGGGGGTCCGAGGCCGGCAGACTCTCAAATTTGGTGTGCAAAGTCTCTGTCTGCCCGTTCCACGTCGGTGCCTCCTTTCTTCACGGCTAACCAGAAGCCCAAACGGCTCTCCTCCCATCTCATACACACACACACACACACAACTGATTGTTATGTCAGTTTTTCCCCCCCGTCTCCCCCACCTTGTTTTGTTTTACGCGAGCTCTGATGTTCTTTTGTCTGCAAGCCAACTTTCAAACATGGGTTTTATTCCCGCCGCTTTAAGGGCGTTTGAAATTGCTCGCCTTGCACATTTTGCATGACAATGGCGGCCATTAACCCCCCCCACACACACACACACACCGACCCCAGGCCCCTTATGCCTGAGAGGCACGTCTGATGTATGTTCTACACTTCATTGTCTTAAAGGAAGCTTTGATGAGCGCCTGCAGCCCTGCTGACACAAACACGACGCGCTTGGCTGCACATGATGTCACCGCTTCTCTCGTTCGCATCCAATTAGCACCAGGCCTGGTTTGCAAAGATTTACCAACGTGCACAGGACGTGCTGTGTCTACGAAGGGGCTCCGTTCCTAAGACAACAGCTTTAGAGGAAGTTGTGACTAACCGTCCTCCCTCGTTTATTGCTGCTAATTGCAATAAGTAAATTTCTGCAAAGTAAGATTCAATATTAATAAACTGAATATTTTGGAAGTTAGAGCATAGAAAACCTGTTTGAGTTTCTAAGTACGGTTTTTAAAACATTATTAGAGGCCTGTGAACATGAAATTACACCATTATAGTCACTTTTACACGTCTATCATTCTTTGTTTACATCACATTGCGCAGACTACATGGACATAACAGGTGGCGAGCTAACTACTTAGCCGCTCCAATTTACTTATTCTAAACTTAAGTGTTTTTTTGGAATGTGGGAGGAAACCGGAGTACCCGGAAAAAACCCACGCACGCACGGGCAGAACCTGCAAACTCCACACAGAGATGCCCAACAGAGATTCGAACCGTGAACCTCCTGACTGTGAGGCTAATGTGCTACCCACTCGACACGACACTGTTTGGTTTAATTGGCGACTCTAAATTGTCCATCGGTATGAATATGAGTGTAAATGTTTGTTTGTCTATATGTGCCCTGCAATTGACTGGCGACCAGTCCAGAGTGTACCCTGCCTCTCGCCCAAAGTCAGCTGGGATAGGCTCCAGCATACCCATGACCCTAATGAGGATAAGCGGCATATAAAATGAATGAATAAAAGTGTTTCAAACAGAGTGGAAAAGGAGGACAAAGAAGCCAAAAACTAATCAATGTAGTAAAAAAAGAGGTGTGACTCAGGTGGCCCATATTTAAGGATGAAAGCAACACTTGTTAAACATGCATTTCTCTTTGAAAGCCTGAGGATAATGGGCTGTTCAAGACGTTGTTCAGACGAACAGTGTACTTTGATTAAAAAGTTGATTAGAGAGGAGAAAACTTATCAAGTGCAAAAGAAATGTTGCCTGTTCAGCTAAAATGATCTCCAATGCCTTAAAATGGAGAGCAAAACCAAAGACACGTGGCAGAAAAAAGACGACAACTATCAAAATTGATCGCAGAATAACCAGAATGGCAAATGCTCAGCCAATGATTAGCTCCAGGATGATTAAAGACAGTCTGGAGTTACCTGTAAGTACTGTGACAATTAGATGTCTGTGTGAAGCTAAGCTAGAGGTTATAACTTGCCAAAGAACACATCAACTGGCCTAAAGAGAAAAGGAGGAACATTTTGTAGACTGATAAGTAAAAGTGTTCTTTTTGGGTGCAGGGGCTCCCCTCGGTGAATCACAACCTTACCGCGGTGGAGGGGTTTGAGTGGCCAAGTGATCCTAGAAGCTATGTTGTCGGGGGCTTTATGCCCCTAGTAGGGTCTTCCAAGGCAAACAGGTTCTAGGTAACGAGCCAGACTAGGAGTGAGTCAGAAGACCCCTATGAAAAAAATAAGAGGAGTGACCGCACCTCGCCCGGATGTGGGATACCGGGGCCTCACCCTGGAGCCAGGCCTGGAGGAGGGGCTCGCAGGCGAGCGCCTGGTGGCCAGGTCTTCACCCGTGGGACCTGGCCGGGCCTAGCCAGAAAAAGCCACATGGGCACTCCCCCCCGCAGACCCACCACCTGCAGGGGCAAGCATAAGGGTCCGGTGCTTTGTAAGTTGAGCAGTGGTCGAGGGCGGGTATCCGGGCGGCCTGGTCTTCGGCGGCCAAATCTGGTTCTTGGGACATGGAATGTCACTTCTCTGGTGGGGAAGGAGCCCGAGCTTGTGGAAGAGGCGGAGAGATTCCGACTAGATATAGTCGGACTCACCTCAACCCACAATTTAGGCTCTGGAACCAAATTCCTTGAGAGGGGCAGGACCTTGTTCTTCTCTGGAGTTGCCGCAGGGGAGAGGCGGTGAGCTGGTGTGGGCTTATTGTTAGCCCCC
>QODF01000200.1:565134-599234 GCA_024372805.1 Oostethus manadensis | reverse complement strand
TGTTATGTTATGGAGTGGCCAGCCCATACAACAGAGAACTTGTGGGGTGACATCAAAAATGCTGTTTTGAAGCAAAACCAAGAAATTATAAAGAATTGTGGAATGTTGTTAAAGAATGTTTGAGTGGAATAACAGCTGAAAGGTGCCACAAGTTGGTTGAGTCCATGTCACACAGATGTGAAGCAGTTATAAAAAAACTATTAGTTCAGTCATTCACAGGACTGCCAAATCATGGAAACAAAAACGTTTGTACAAAATAGTTTTGAGTTTTTAAAGTCAATGCTATTTTCTGAACACCCATCTGCCCAATTGCACAGCCATAAGCTGTTTTCTGAGAATCTACTGCACCTACTGGTAACTTGTTTGCCATGTAGCAATAAAAATATACTAATAACAGTTATTTGTCTGGTTAGTCACATTGGACTGCTATTATTTTGAACGCTACTGTATATAGACTCATGTTGTGAGATTTACCTACAGAAAAAATGAGGACATTTTCTACGAAGGGATGACATTTATTCAGTACAGACTATCAGCAAAATTAAGTTAGAAAATTGATTTCACACTACCCAACAAAGGGTTAAGACAGATTTTAAGTTAAGACCATGAAAACTGTGCAAAAAAAATTATCAAGAAAATATCCAAACTATCCACTGAACTCTATTTTAAGATGCAGAGTGAAGTGAAGCATACAGTAGCTATAAATAACATGTTTTACTAGTCAGGTTTTAGCAGAGTTGGTGTTTTCAGTACAACTGCGTGTGACAAGAGGCACACTTTCAAATGCAGAAAAACCTTTTGTCAAAATTTTTTTTACATTCATACAAAAAAAACCAAAAACATACACAACCCTGAGACGCGCACGCAAAACTACCTCTTCAGCGGTAAGGGGCCGCTCTCACCAGCTTATTTTCTGACTTCAGGAGGAGGAAGATGAGTTTTTCAACTTGAGGGATGTCCAAAAGGTTGAAGAACAGCAACAGGAAGGAGTCGCATGGACACAAAAAAAACTGATGGATTCAGTCAGCAGTTTGGTATGTCACACCTGAAAGTACAGTGGAACCCCTTTAAGTCCATGTTATCATTCCACGCAATGGAGTGTGTAGAATTTTTTTGTACTAAATGTTACTGTTAAACACTGAATTCAGGAAATAACTCGTTTTTTTACAGAATGCCATTGCAAAATACCCTGCCATCTGACCAATGAAAGCTGCGAGGGGCAACAATTTGATCAAGACGGTAACAGAAACAATATTGAATTCAGGAATCCAATTCACTTTTTCCCCCACGAATGAGATTTCGAAACAACCTGCCATGGGGACACTAAGTTGCAAAAGGCAGCAATTTTATCAAGAAAGTTAAAAAAAAAGAACACTTAAATACAAGAAAAAAACTCATTTTTTACTGAATGTGACTGCTAAGTGACCTGCCATGGGGCCAAATAAAGTTGTAGGTACCGGCTATTCAATAAGGCGAGAAGGACTATTGAATTAAGTTAATTACTCTTACTTTTTTTTTAATGAATGCGACTTCCCTTGAGCCAAAGAGAGTTGCGAGTGGTAGCAATTTGATAAAGTAAGAAATGCTATTGAGTTATGAAAATAACATTATTACTGTAAGCAACTGCTAAACGACCTGCCAGTGAATGCCAGCAATTTGATACAGAGAGGAGAAACACTGTTGAATTGTGGAAATAACCAATTTGTTTAATTATTTTTTTAATACCATAATCAATTTTTAAACAACCCGCCATGGGACCAAGAATGTTGCCAGTGCCAGCAATTTGATAAAGAAGGTGAGAAACATTGTTGAATTATGGAGATAATGCATATTTTTATACCGAAAGCGACTGCTAAACAACCCGCCATGGGGCCAAGAATGTCGCCAGTGCCTGCAATTTCATGAAAGTGAGCAACATTATGGAATTCAACAAAAAACTTAACAAATGTGTCCCTTCCTTTTTCTCCCTCTACATCGTCATCAACAAAAGTTTTCAATAAAGATAAAATCCTCTATCTTGTCCTTATTTTTAGGTCACGGGAAAAACTGACTCTGTTTTCGCACCGTTCGGTTTTCTGGGGACATCTTAAAAGTAACAACGAAAGCCAAGGTACCGCTGTCGTTTTTTAACCAAAAAATGAAATGTCTCTCTAGTTAGTTTGTGTGATAGGAATCATCCGAAGGCTACAAGTGGCTATTAGTGACGTAAACGGGTCCCACTGTACTTCATACGTTGAGGATCCCTCCCGGTGGTGCTTCTTGAGCACAAAGAGGGGTGGAGGTAGGGGGTCATGGGAAAGTCACACAAAAAGACGCGCATAGTAAACACATCCGGCGGAAAAAAGGCGCCGAAGATGCTCTTTCAGTCTTTACTTTACAGGAATGGAGTCAAGACCAAAGTCCAATATCATCAGGAATCCCAGCGGGGTACGGGGGGTCGAAGGCACTCCTCATCCTGGTTGCCGTGGTCACCATCTGTGTGGAAAGAAGGGGAGAGAAGGAGATTAAAGTTCCGGTCCGGAGTCTTTGGGAGGGCGCATGACTACGGAAGAATGCGGAGAAACCAGTTTTGTCAAAAGGGCAGTTTTAAGCAGGATTAGCGTTAGCTCATAGCACGTAGCATTAATGGTGCCACCGATACGGTTACCCCGTGGACTAAGCCGCTCAAATCCGTCATGCAGATCGCCGAGAAAACCAAAACAGGGCAGAAGACTGAGCATCATTTGGATCGGAACCAAATCTGACACCAACTCAGGAAGATTCAGACATTACTGATGTCTAATCCTCCGTACGCAAGGTACCCTCAACTCGGCTCTCTTTGGCCTGGTTTCTTTCCCATTTAATAACTGCACAGACATCGATCTTTTTGTGTTCTGGAACAGAATAACAAAAATGCAGGCATCACTGTATGTAATTTACTTTACTAATGATTTGGAGTGCATGAGAAAGTGGAAAAGGGAAAACGTGTATTTACAGAACCAATGTTGTAATGGCAGCAACCTGCTGCCCGTACCAGGTTGGCATTCCACTGGATATTTGAAGATTGATGTTGATGATTACACCTAATTAGCATAAATGGGGATGACAACACCACCGGGTGTTCTCTAATCTGGAGCAGACTGACAGCCGCTGCCTCCGCTTAGGTGGCCATTTTGGATCACAAACGCCTCTAAAGACCTAAAAAGACCTGTCATCATCGCCGGGTGACCTCCGTTGATCTCCACGGGTGCACGTCAAGGTGAGCGCTTGGAAATGGGAAACTAATCGGAATTAAAGGCGTTAGCTAACGTCCTAAGTAAGCCTCTTGTGTGGTCGGGATCTTGTCCAACCCTAATCCAAATACCACACAATAAACTGCATGCAATCTGCAAATACGCATCCACATTAAGGAACGTTTTGCAAACTATTTTTCCACTAACGTGGCGCATCCTTAGTCTTTACCATCCTGACGTGCAATACCAATGATGTGTTTACTCCCGACCACCTAGCATCCCACTGGCCTGACCCCCGCATGAACGGTGGCCATTTACGCTTACGTAGTGTTAGCGTTGTTAGCGCCGTCCGAGGCGTCTCGCTGCAGCTGCCTGACGATCGCATGACAAAACCTGGCGTCTTCTGCAACTCTATGCCCGCCACTTTGCCACTACTTCAGCGGCGCCAAGGTTACGTAATCTAAGATGAATTAGCAGACCCAATTTGGTACACGCCAGCTGCCCCACAGCCTCCTCCCCAGAACTCCTGGCTTTTTTAACGGTTCTAATCAAATTAGCGTCTGTGATTATTCAGCCATTCCAAGCACCTCCCCCTTTCTCTTACTTAGAGGAAAGCCCAATAAAAAGTCCATTAGAATTATGCAAATGAGAAGACTGCCCAAGGGCGCAGACGCCGTGTGCGCACGTGCTGCTAAGTGTGTGTTGGTGTGTAATAAAAGCTTCAATGAGTTTGGGCATTAATAAAACATCAGCACAGAGTCCCACTCTGACCTTTCCCTTTTACAGCAGCTGTCCCGGGACGCCACAAGCCCGCCGAGGACCCCCCCAGCTCCCACCGCCACTATGCACGACCCCTGACCCTGCCAGGTGTACGCCATCGTGCAGCCTCCTCGCCAGGCATCGGTTGGAGCCCTTATGGTGAAGGGAAGTTCTGCTTGTGTTTACACATTTGATGTGAAGACTAGATGTCACAGTTCGGGATGTTGTGTTAAACTTTAGCCCCTTTTTTACATCCCGTCTGCAGTCTCCCACTACTTCAGATAATTACACTTTTACATTTGACATAAAAAAATGGCGCTGTTATCTAATATGCGTGGCAGGCCAGGAATTGCTGACTCATCCTCGCAGGTCTTATCCCCGATGTCAAAAGTTTAGACACACCTTCCCATGCTACTGAGTGACAAGGTGTCTGAAAACTTTCGACTGAATAGAAGTACGCTAATCCCTTAGGCCGCTTCACGGCTACACTCTCTCACGGTTTTGCAAAACTACACCAATAAAGCATGCTGCTTGAATATGGACTATTATTAGCACATTTTACATATTGCGGGCCTAAATTGGGAAATTAAGCATAAAAAGGGCTAAATGAACTAGAAAGCGAATATAAAGCATGCAGAAGACTCATTCAAAGACACTGATGAGCAGTATTCCACACCGACCTAGACTAAAACTCAACTTTTCACTTCCTATCAAAACCTGTTTTACATGTCTTATTTTCACTTATGTCTACTATATTGTGTAATAGGAGTGTAAAGGTGACTATAAGAACTCCTACTTGGCGGAAATAACGGAACCAGTTAACCCCCATAAATGAGGGATTACTGTAATGCAACCCCCCCAGTAGTAAGGTAAGAAAAACAAGGTATTAACTACACAGCTAGTCAGCAGAAAGCAGCTTTATCTACCTCTCCAAAAAGCTGCAAAATGTTGGTTTGCGTATGCTATATACTGTATATGTTTTATTATATATAATATATGATGTTGGGGTCAAAGAGAGCTAGGTTCTCTTCTTCTTTCTCATGCACTCCAAATCATTATTAGAGTAAAAAAAGAAAAGAAACAACTAAGAAGTCATCGCTTTAGCTACATAAATAAAAAAATAAAAATAATTTGAGCATTTGTGGTATTTTGTCCAAAAGATCAGCATCCACACACAAGATTGTTTCCCAGTTAAGAAAATGTCAATAATTAATGATGGCTGTTAATGTTAATATGTGATGACTCTTCTTCACATAAAAACGCAGCAATGATTTGACCAAATCAGTCGATAGCAAGCAATCATTCAACACTTGGTGTTGATCATATAAGCAACATCTTTGCTAATAGGAATGCAGGCAACACCTTCATCTCTCCCGAAGGAGAGGCTCTTTTTTAAGTGTCACCAATGCGGCTCCCTGGTGGTATTTCTTTGTATTTGTGTGCAAGATAAAAACAGTTAAACAGCTGAGTAGAAGCTTTCAGTGGCGCCATATGCATCCAATGGAAACACATTGACTCAAATGCAGGCCATTCTCCCTCTCTGACCCCAGCTAAAAGTTGACAACCTCTGGAGCTCGGTATTTTTAGGCAGGCATTAGTCTCGGCTGCCAAAGCGCGCAAAATATAGCTTTGCTTCTCCAGGTCTTACTCGTGCTGCAACTCCGGTACTTCTTCATGCGCGCGTGAGTGTGTGTGTGTGCGCGCGCTTTGCCGTCTTTCTGTACTTGTGAGACGTCCTTCCTTTTATTGTGTGGACACAAGCGAGCCCCCCCACCACACTTGCTGTAATTAAACATAAAGGCAGCAGGGCGGTCGCCACGGTAACTACAGAAGGATGCGGCGCCTTGATCTTTTTGGCTTAAGCCAGCCTGTCTGCCTCCAGCCGTGCCCCCAAAACCAGAATGCGTGCCACTGGGACGGTGGACCCTAGCCGCCCCTCAAACCCAGCTGTGTGTATGGTCCACACTGGCGGCGTCTGGGCCTTACGTCACCCTCTTGGCATCAAACGCCGCGCAGCTCGTATGGAAGTTACAATCATGTTTACCAAAGGGCGGGGGAATGTGGTCTTTTCAAGTCCTAGAAAACGATTAGTCAACGTGAAAGTAACATGCCTATTGCTTATAGGAAAAGCACTACGTTGTCATTTCCAGCATGCACTCTGGAAGTTCAAAGCTACTCCATGTGCAAAACAAAAGTGGAAGCCTATTTAGGACTATGCTTAAATAGTCTAGCAATGTAACAAAATAAATAAAAAAAATCTCTCAAAAGTCATGAACCAATAGCACGTGATAACCATTCAGTGACTCCCGCCTGCCTCTAGTGCCTCCAAAGCATCTAATAAAGACCAAACCGCAGATCTACAATAAAACATGCAACGTCTTTTAAATGCAGTCTCCCCTTACTATAACAAAACACACCGCCTCGCGCTCGGTCAGCCGGGATAGGCTCCAGCATACCCCTGCACTGATGAGGATAAGTGGCATAGAATGCAAGTTCTAGTAGTATTGTGGTTATTGGGCATCAGTAATGACATCCATCCATCCATTTTCTATACCGCTTATCCTCATTAGGGTCGCGGCTATGCTGGAGCCTATCCCAGCTAACTTTTGGGCGGGGCATCAGTAATGTAATGGGACAATTACCTGTCACACTGCATGAAGACTGGCTACTGAGCCAGCAGGGCTCATGCCATGGCTGAGATGGAGTGGGAAAAAAAAGGATTGCCTCATTCTGTGTGAAAGTGGTAAGTTTTTGGCTTTCTGTCCTTCTTCCCCACTTTGTTTGAAACATTTTCTCAAGTTTAGACTAAGTAAGTTGGAGGTGCTAACTAGTTAGTAGCCTGCCCAATGTGATGTAAACAAAGAATAATAGGTGACACATAAATAGGGTGACTGTAGGGGTGTTATTTTATGTCTCTAATGTTAAAATGTGTATTTAGAAAACCTTTAACAACGTCTGCACGTAGCTGTGCACGGTCACAGTTCTTCTTTCCTGTGCCCTACTTTTTGTACAATTTGACAAAATTCTGTCTCTGTTTTTGAGCGTAGCAAACTAGTCTGTTTCGCAGGCTTCAGCGCCCAAAAACAAAGGCATCGCTTATTTTACACTAGCACTTTGATTAAGATGGCAAGAAACACAATTGAATTCAAGAAATAACGAATGATAGGCTCCAACACACCCCTGCGACCCCGGTAAAGACAAGTGGCATAGAAAACTGACGGATGGATGGAAATAACGGATGAAAGTGGTGTAAATTAAAAGTAATGGTAAAGGGTCCCTGATATGATTTATCAAATTGAATGGTAAATTGCCAAAAATTACATTTACAGTATAGTTCATGGCGCCATCCATGAAGAGCTGGCTCCCGCAGTTAGTTCAGGCTCATTCTGAAAGTGTTGTCATCGGAGTGACACCCCTCAACTAAAGCAGATCGTTGACTTGGTTCATTTTTCATTAAAGTAGTAGTCATGCCAAAACGTGCTGCTGCTGGATGTTTACTGCATACTGCGAGTTTGTTTTTCTTTTCCAAAAGAGGAAGGGTAAAGATGAAAATGGACAGAGCAAGTGCAGAGTACGAGAGAAAGATGGACACCCACGTCAAGTTCTGTTCTTTGCAGTGATCATTTCACTCATGACTGCTATGAAGGAACACCTTTTACAAGAATCATTTGGCTTAAAAAAGTATAGTGTAAACGCATTGTCCAACAGAATAAGTAAGTTATAATAATGATGTCTTCAAAACACGATTTGGCGATAGCAACAAGGCTGCAAAGCATTATAAATGTTATATAAACACCTTTTCACAGCAATATGTTTATTTTCTGTTAAGGGCTGGGGGGCATATTTAAGCAAAACTCCTTTAAATGTTTATTTAATTTTTCTTTAATATTTTTCTGGGTAAAACTATATTATGTTAATATTGTGGGTGAATGGATTCTTTCCTATAGCAAAAATTGCTTTGTTTTTTGTACATTCCTGTTTTGGTCAGACTTTTAGGAAAGTATTACAAAAACGGAGGTACCACTGTGGACGAGGGAGGCGACTCGCTGTGGATTATTTTCTGGTGTTCACTGAAGTCTTTGTCATTTCCATTATGAAAAGTTTTTTTTATCATTTACACATTCGGCTTCTAAAAGGGTTTGTAAGAAGGAAGGAAGGAGATTTGAAGCTTAATGCTTTACTTGTGTCTGTAGTTAATTGTTGCTTGCCCGGTTGACAGGTTACGAGGTTTGCAAGGATTCTCAAGAATTTCAAGCACCAGGATTCCCCACAGTAGCGCTGAAAAAATTAACTTCTGCTGAGAATATACACCCAAGCCCTAAATATTTTGCGCTCATAACCTCCAGAGGTCTCAGCCTCGACTCCTTGACTGGGCGGGCCGGCCCGCTCGCCTACCTGGGACTACAAGCACAGGCCTGATCCGATGACAGAGGTCCTGTGTTGCTCTGTAATTATCAGCACCGCTGACATTCCTCCAGCTCTGCAGACCAGGACTCCAGTGTGTTTATCCAACACCCGGTCACCACAGCGGCTAGGTCATGTGTAACCGTAACCACTGGCAACCCTGACAACCGTATGGGCCTGGAAACCGGCCGAGTCTGAGTCAAACCCACATTCACCTGCGAGCATGTGAGATGAGGATTGAGGAAACACTCACCGTGGGAAGCTCAAAGCGTTCACGTGTCTCTAGGCTGACAGGTACTTCCATGTGCTGACGAAGGCGGTGGGAATGAGCGAGTAGGGAACGCTGGTCACGCTGTCCCAAGAGTCCGACGACGGGTCATAGTAGTCTAGCGTCTTACACCTCTGGGCCCCAAAGTACCCCCCGACGACGTAGAGTCTGTTGCCTGACGCCACCGCGTGACAGCTGATCCGTTTGGCCGTCACGTCGCCAAACTTGGACCACTGGTACGTTTCGCTGTTGAAGCGGTACGCGGAGCTAGCGGAGAATTCAGTGTCGCCCCCGATCACGACAACGTGGTTCCCGACCACTGCCGCCGCCGTGTAGCGCCACAGTTGCGGACACGCTGCCGGGACGGACCACCTGTTCTGGCACGGGTCGAAGCACTGAACCTTGGGGTATTTGTCTCTGTTGACGCTGGTGCCTCCAAAGGCAAACAGCTTGTTTTTGGCACCGACGACAGCGGCGTTGCTCACGCCTTCTCTGAGCGGCGCCACCAGCGTCCATTTATTGCTTTGAGGGTCGTACTGCTCCACCTGTTTGAGAGACACGGACGGGGAGGCGGGGAAGGATCCCGCAAGGGAAGTGTGTCCTCCCACGACGTACAGGATGTGGTCCAGTTCCGCCGACCCATGTCCGAATCTGGCGACTAACATGGGCGCCGCTTTGGACCACTCGTCATGCAAAGTGTCGTAGACCCAGACGTCTTTGGAGGCGCCGTTCTCAGAGCCACGCCCACCAGTGACATAAACCTGCATAAACACAACGACCAAATGGCTTTTTATTGATGTTGTGAGAGTAAAATGTGTCCCTAGATCCTGTTTATGACCACCAAACACATGTAGAACAGGCTTTGCTACACATATTAAAATAAAGGTGTCTGCCAACTATCTGTAAGTCATCTGCAAACATAGGAGCTGTAAGTTTGATCATTTGTTTTTTTTCATCTAGCACAGTGGTTTTCAAAGTGAGGGGCGGCGTTATGACAGGAGGGGGCGCCTTGAACACTTTTCAATAATACCATATTTTCGGGCAGGGGGCGCTGAAAATCATTTTAGCTCCAAAAGTGGGGTGCTGCAAAAAAAATTTTGGGAACCACTGTTTACCACTGCTAGCATGATGCTATTAAAATTTGAGTGTAGTGTTAGCACTGCAGTGTCACATAGCTATGCTGGCGTTGCTACTGTCCTCCTGTTCCACTCCCCTTCATGTTGCGTTGTTGTATGGGCAATATAGCATCTATTACATTCAACTAATGTTACAGCGTACATGTCAGAATTGCACAGCAGTGCTTCTTCCAAACACAAACTTTTGAAAAAGAGTATAATACGAGATGTTTCATGTTACCTTGCAACCAATGGCACAAGCACTGCACTCCTTTCTGGGGCTCGGGATGTCGGTTTTGGGGGTGATCTCTTTGGTCTTGTTGTCAATCACATAGACTTTGTCGCACATGAAGGTTTGTCCGCCGAGCAGCAGCAAGGCTTGGCTGACCTTCCTGGGGCGGGCGCAGAATCCTGTCACGATGCCATCGTTCTGCAGGATCCTCATCTTGCAGCGCACAGCATCCTCCACAATCTCCCGCCCCACCTTGTGACACATGACCAGCTCTTCCGAGGCCACGTTGTTCAGCAGGTACGTCTCCGGCAGCAGCGCCAGGCGGACGCAGCGCAGCAGCTCGGGCAGCTCGCTGTGCCGCTGCTCCATGTCGGCTCTGACCCAGTCGATGACGGCCTCGTACACCAGGCTCTCATCTTCAACTTCCAGCTCCTCGCTGAGAATCAGCTCTCGCACTTTGTCTCGAGGGAGGTTCAGAAAGTCCTCGGTTTTGTAGAGGGTGGCGAAGTTGGCCAGGCACATCCTCCACGAGAGCTCGTACAGTCTCTGGCACTGGTGGGCGTCAGACAGGAGCATCATCCCCAGACAGTTGGACTGGTGGAGGTTCTTTTCTAGAAACTCTGCTGCCGCGTCCCTGATGTCATGGAACTGGAGCATGTCACCAGCCTCCAGGAGGGACTCGGCGTTTTCCTCATTGATGATGACCCGGGCAGAGTAGGCATAGTCTAGTAGCAGCTCCAGCACCTCCGGATGCAGGGAATCGTGGAAGTTGACTTCCGCGTCACGGCTCTCCCTCAGTCCGCCGCTGAACATGGCCTCAAAGTAGCGACTACAGGAAGCCAGGACTGCCCGGTGACAGGGAAAGACCTGGTTTCCGGCTTTCAGGACCACATCGGTGAAGACCTTACGCTTGCGAAGCAGGTTGAGCTGGGTCAGAAGACTGTCGGCGTGCGACGTCTTGTGGAAGAGCTGGATGTTCATTGAGCCCGAGCTGGAGCGAGACTTTCGGTTTTCGTGGCTACTGACGGACATTTTGGATCTGGAAGCTGGAGCGGAACAAAAAATGGTCCGGTCAGAAGTTTACATGCCCTCAGCACGGCTAGTGACCCCAAACATGTGCCAGGAAACCAATCAAGTGGTCAAACATAAAGACAAAATTATACCAGAAGCTTGCTGATGCCTACAAAACGCGCCTGAATTCAAACGCGTGCTGTCAATCTGTGGCGGTACGTACAAGACACCCTGATATTCCGAAAGAAGGGGGGGTTAACATATTCAATAAATATGTTGCTGCTGAAACAAAAAGCTAGCTGCTAACAGCATGTTGTCGGGCGGTAATAAAACTCGGCTGGATGTGTGAAATGGACTTTAGACTTTAGCCGGCTAAAAAGGCAGGCCGACACAAAACACTCCTTGCACAAAATCTCCATAAAACACAAACAAGTGGTTTCTAATGACGCCCATGTGTCTCCTTACATCACATTTGTCCACCCCACAAACATTTCCAAAGGTGTGAGGCGACTGCATGAACTGCCCCGATTGGAGGTAGCGCTTTCTTAACCCGAAACAAGCACGCCGGCACTAGTGATGCAAATTCTGGTTGGTTCTTTCGGCTCCTCGGAATTTTTTTCTCGTCTTAATTTCAGTTATTACCAAATGATGCGTTTTGTGTAAAATGAATTACTAATGTAAAAAATACATAATATCAAATGTTTATTGTTTTCATCCATCCATTTTCTTGTGCTTATCCGAGGTCGGGTCGAGGGGGGAGCTCTTCTCGGCTTATCCCGAGACGTTCCCAGGCCAGTTGAGAGACATAGACTCTGCAGAGTGTCCTGGGTCTTCCGACGTGCCCTGAACACTTCCGCTGGTAGGCGTCGGGGAGGCAACCCGACCGGATGCCCAAGCCTCCACACCTGCCTCCTCTCAATGCTCTGACTTTCTCCCGGCTTCTCACCTTTTCTCCAAGGGGGCGCCCAGCCACCCTAAGGAGAAAACTTATTTGGGCAGCTTGTACCTACAAATCACTATAAATCTGTCAGTACCAATTGCTAAATGATTATGCACATGCAGGATTAATCACCGGACTTGCTTTTTCCTTCCCATGACAACAACAATAAAAGCTTTGAGGGTCCCAGCCCAGCCCACTGACAAGGTACCACCTCACATGAGTAACTTCTTAGTAACCACTTCTCCAAACATCCATCAAGTGGACTGGGACACTTTTGTAGTGGCAGAACTTACACCTAGTCCTGCTGTCTGGAAAAACAAACCCAAGGAGACAAACTAAATTCGTGCATGTCACAGAACTCCACATCTCGCTATTGTTCCGCTGCTGGATCAGTCGCCTTTTGAATCTTAGGGCTTTTGTGGGCTTGCGTGGACGGACCCCAAACTTGTTTTGTGCACCAAAAAGTGAAACCCAACTAAAAAGCTCGCCTTTTATAAAAAAAAACACCACACGCAGCAGTGTGTTCAACTTGCCGGGCAAACAAACGGAGAGTGGAGACAATCTTACCGTAATAACGACAACGACGCGAATCCGGATTCTTTTTGGCGACGACTTCACTCTGAACTTTTTCGTTTGTTTGTTCTCTTTCAATTTAAGCCAACCAGTTCTTCCAGTTCAGGATTATTCCACGAGCCAGACTCCTCGACGACTCGTTATCCATTTGTCTCGTTCCCGACCACGTTCCGAACAAAGTTTAGCAGAAGGGGAAGGAGTTGGGAAGCTAGCTGGCTCCTCCGCAGCAGCCGCTCGGGACTGTAAGTGACCAGCATTAGCACAGAGCAGCGCGGCCGCGGAGTGTCATGCGCAGTAGAGTCCCGGCTTTGTAGTAGCAGCAGCGGGTGGGCGGGTCCATCCACATGTCGGTATTGTTTATTATACCAGGGCTGTCCAAACGTTGTCGTTGTGGAAAAGGAAAAGGTGCAAGTTGAGTGTTTTATAAAGCAACACTTGTCGATATGCTAAAAAGTTATGTTTATTTTATTATAAAAAAATTTCTTTATCATATATATTTAATTATCCGTCTATCTATCCATGTGAAAAATAATCAGCATCTCAGCTGGTGAAAAACTGCTTTTTTTTCATTATATCTATATAAAACTTTTTTTTCATTATATTTCCTCATAATTGTATCAGTTTATTCTCATAATATTGCCACCTTATTTCAGGTTAAAATGCAACCCTTTTGTCTACGTGTTTTTACTTTATTCTCATAAAATTACAGCTCTTTTGTTTTTGTTTTTTTTAGAGTTAAACCTACTTTTGCAACTTTTCTTCTCATAACTATGACTTTATTTTCGTAACATTATAACTTTTTCTGCAACACAGTTTTCCCAAAATGACGGCTTCCTTTGTTTTGTTTCATTTTCATAACATTACGGCTATTTAAAAGAAGTACCACCATACTTACCACCATATTTCACCTTCATGCTAAAAATAGCGCTGCATAATAGTTTGACTTGATTCTTGTAAAATGATTCCATTTTCTTGCACAGTTATATTTTTGCAATGTGTCACGGGCCAATACACAAACGGAACGGGCTGCCATTGGCCCGCGGGCCGCATTTTGGACACACCTGCTTTATGCTATTTCAGAGTCACGCGGTACCATGTGAATAAATAATCGGTCAGTCAGTATCATAGGCACCTTTACTGATCATGATATTCATCATTCTGCGTATTCATAGTACATCTATGAATACGCAGAATGATGAAAATATTTCCAAAAATATTTTTGGATGTTTAATTTTTTTCTGTGTTGTAGTAGTGAACAATGGCGACTGGCGTGGGAAAAAAAGATCATTTATTTTAAGCACTTTGCATAGTTTGACCAGGAATGCGTCGTCGTCAGCGTGCGTGCGCTCTTTCCCGAGGATGAACTTTGTCCTTCTTTAGTGCGCCACATGAGCAAAAGTCGTCTTGTTCATTGGATGGCGGGTTTCTCAGATTTCTCTTCGTGGATTCTCAGCATTCTCTGGACATCTGAAATACCTGCCTGTACCCGATTGCCTCGTACTCTTACCATGACTACTAAAACTACTACTTGATTGGTGGTAGTAAAGTCACGGTTGATGTTACATGTACTAGTAGGCCACCACTAGACTGGTTGTTTGTTATTAAGAGTGAAAGAGTACATACAAATGTTACAGCAAATACATTCAGACAGATATTTAATCTACATCAAACTTTTTCCACCAAGGGCACCGACAAATGAAAGGTTGACACATTGATATTTTGTTAAAAAAAAATGCATATTAGCTCTTTTTTCACATTTTTGCTGTTGTTATTTGGGGGACTTCAGCATTCTTCACTAAATAATCTTTGTAAATTTGCTTTTTGAAATATTAAAAAAATTACGACTTTATTCCCATAGCATTCTAACATTTTTTCCCCAGCCTAATTTCCAGAATTTACAGCTGTTTTGTTTTGTCTGTTGCTCATAATATTGCAACTTAAAAAATAACATCCATCCGTCCATTTTCCATACCGCTTATCCTCATTAGGGTCGCGGGTATGCTGGAGCTTACCCCAGCTGACTTTGGGCAGGAGGCGGGGTACACCCTGGACTGGTCGCCAGTCAATCGCAAGGCGGACGTACAAGCATTCACACTCACATTCATATTAATGGACAATTAAGAGTCGCCAATTAACCTAACATGCATTTTTTAGAATGTGGGAGGCAACCGGAGTACCCGGAGAAAACCCACACACGCACGGGGAGAACATGCAAACTCCACACAGAGATGCCCAACGAAGATTCGAACCCTGAACCTCCTGACTGTGAGGCCACTCAATTTCCTTTAGTATTTGCTGCTAAAATGACATTATTTTTGCTCCTAATATTAGAAGTTCATTCTCATAAAATTGCAACTCATAAAATTTCCGTTAGTATACGACTTTTTTCTCTTAATATTCTGACTTTACTCTTCCAAAATTACAGCAGTTTTGTCCTTTTTTCTAAGTTTTTTTAATTTATTTTTTTATTTTTACAATTTCTACTTACAGTATTTCTTGTTCATTTTTTCCCCCACATCATTATTTCATTATGACTTTATTCCTATAATATTTACCTTATACTGGTAACGCTATCACTTTTCCAGCAACTTTTCTCTCCACCTGAAGATGGCGAGAACCAAGGACTCGGACTTGGAGGTGCCGATTCTCATTCCGGCCGTTTCACACTCAGCTGCAAACCGATCCAGCGAGAGTTGAAGGTCACGGCTCGATGAAGCCAACAGGACTACATCATCTGCAAAAAGCAGAGATCGAATCCTGTGGCCACCAAACCAAAACTCCTCAACGCCCTGGCTGCGCCTAAAAATTCTGTCCATGAAAGTAGTGAACAGAATCGGCGACAAAGGGCAGCCCTGGCGGAGTCCAACCCTTACTGGAAACGGGTCCGACTTATTGTCGGCAATGCGAACTAAAATCTGACCAGTCAACAGGGAACGAACCACAGGAATGAAGTGGTCCGATACCCCATGTTGCCGTATTCCCCGAGGAACACTGTCGAATGCCTTCTCCAAGACCACAACACACATGTAGACTGGTTGGGCAAACTCCCATGCACCCTCAAGGACCCTGCAGAGAGTATAGAGTTCCACAACCAGGACAAAAAACACACTACTCCTCTTGAATCCAAGATTCGACTCTGCGGCAGATCCTCCTCTCCAGAACCCCTGAATAGACCTTACCGGGAAGGCTGAGGAGTGTGATTCCACAATATTTAGAACACAACCTCCAGTCCCCCTTGTTAAAAAGCGGGACCACCACCCTGGTCTGCCAATCCAGGGGCACCGGCCCCCGATATCCACGCGATGCTGAGGAGTTGCGTCAACCACACACGCCCACAGCATCCAGGGCCTTAAGGAACTCCGGGCGGATCTCGACCACCCACGGGGCCTTTCTGACCACCTCGGTAACCTCATCCCTAGAGTTGGAGTCCCCAGGTTCTGCTTCCTCATTGGGAGACGTGTCGGTGGGATTGAGAAGGTCATCAAAATATTCTTTCCACCGGTCCACAACATCTCGAGTCAGCAGCACACCATCCCCACCGTGCACGGTCAAAAAGGAAATACGGTAAGTTCAAATAAACTAAACCGATCCCCCAACACAGTAGCAGCTAATGTCTTACAAGCTCTGCTGCTGCTCAGGTTTCTTCCTGCTGCTCGCTGACACTGAGCAGCTGTTTTGGGGGTTAAATTGCTTCTGAAATGCTTCTCAAGTTGTGTGTGCGTTATGTGCATAGACTGCTCTTTTGTTTTGTTTTCCGAAACATTTTTGCAACCGGCAATACTTGTGACTTTATGTGAGAATGACAAACATCCAAACCTAGTTTTGCTTCTTTTGAATTGTAGTCAATTTCCGTGCTCCTTCTCACCGTTGACGGGTCCAAACCTTTCGATGCACTCGACTGGGGTACACAAAGGAGACTAAGAACTGAAGAAGATTGAATGAACTCATGGTTGTAATCTAAGCTGCACTTTAACCCTACCCCCTGCATGTATTGTGGCCCCCCGGCAAACTATGCTTGTACATTTGTGCATGGATGTCCTCGGCTGTGTGGTCATTCATTACTCCACTAATAAGATCCCCCGGAATTATTCTTCAAAGCCCCCCAGCATTGCAACAATCCCCTCACATGGCGTGTTTGGACGACAGTAACCGTCACCCTTTTGTTGCCTGCACACTCACTGTACGCTCGTTGTTCTCTCAGCCGAGGCAGGTGGTCTTCTCAGTGAGGTCATCCTGTCTGACACTGTAGGAGAGCAGGGGTGGTGGTCATCCTCAAAACTAAAAAACACACTAAAGCTCCAATGATCTTCATGAAAATGTGGATCGTTTTGATGCGATTGCCCTTTTTGTTTTCCTCATGCCACCTAAAACTACTTAAGTGAACCTAAGTTATATTTAAAGGCATTTTTTTTTTACATTTCCTAGAAACGGATAAAAAGAGTCAGAGGTAGGCAGATAATAAGCAGGACGGGGAAAAAACGGAATTCATGATAAATGTCAAAGTAAGTTAAAATACAGAAATGTATTAAGCATATGTGAATAACGTGTTGTGCAATGAATTTACTGTTATTTAATTAATAGGGCAAAGTACACAACCATGTAAACAATAAGTTGCAACAAGTTGAGTTTTGTGTTTTAACGGCTTTACGTTGCCATCTAGCGGGTAATGTGGGCAAGATTTAAGCGCCTCAGTAGAACGCGGAAGTACGCGTAACAAAAACTACAATTCCCGTCTCTCCCGTAACGGAAATGACGTCGGCACACCGCCGCTGCAGTCAAGGGCACCCGGCTCTAAACGTTAGCTTGTATCTGCGGCTAACCGCACGTGTGTTTCCAAAGGACCCTTTAAACTCCTAACATCCTTAAACGAGTCGTTTTCTTGCGATGGACGGGTTCGGTTCGGACTTTTCAACAGGCGGGGATGGCGGTAAAGTGGACACCGGCACGATAATGGAGCAGGTCAAAGTCCAAATCGCGGTGGCGAACGCGCAGGAACTGCTGCAGGCAAGAAGCTAGCAATGCTAACCCGAGACTTTAAAGGCTAACATAAGCACTTCTAAAGTTTTGTCTGGTAACATGTCGCTGTGTTTTAGTGAGTGGCACCACATTCATGCTGTTAAAGTCATAACCAGCAGCCTGTTACATTGAAGTGTCATTGAGAAGGCATTGGTAGGAGTCAACACTGCTCTCCTATGTACTGCGCGTGCTGCAGACAGTCAGAATGATGCAGTGTTGTGTTTGTTTAAAAGACAATGTTGTGTTTGTTTAAAAGACAATGTTGTGTTTGTTTAAAAGACAATGTTGTGTTTGTTTAAAAGACAATGTTGTGTTTGTTTAAAAGAAGGACCCAAAGTCACGTTCTGTTCTCCTGTTGTAGAGAATGACAGACAAATGCTTCAAGAAGTGCATAGGAAAACCTGGAAGCACATTGGACAACTCGGAGCAGGTATGATCTCGCATGCAAAGTTTCGTTGAGTTAAATCTTTTAATAACATTTCCAAACTGTTCTCTGTCTGGATGCGGGCCATGGCAGGAACTAATTGACAACCGCTTGGTGTGTTGCATCACTTTTCACAGATATGTAATGATACATATTTCATAACATTAATTAGTTACAAAGACTCAAAGTCCAACCCGCAGCGCGCTCGCTAACCCGTGACTACATTTGTGGGCGTGATAAAGACATGCTATTTTAATAATGCCATCGCACCCGTCGCTAGTAATGAATGGATGAACGACTCTGTCAGACCACCTGTAGTTAGTATCCGTTAGTAATAAAGAATCTGTGACAGGTGAAGGTCAATCATGGCCTCCCACAGGGTTCTGTGCTAGGACCAGCATTGTTCAGCCTTTATACAATACTGTTCATAATAATAGCAGTCCAATGCGACTAACCAGATAAATCACTGTTGTTGGTATATTTTTATTGGCAAACAACTGTACCCAGCAGATGAAACAAGACCCAGCATTCATGATATGCATGCTCTTAAGGCTGTGCAATTTTTTTTAACAGAGGGACTTAGCGGGGGATTCTTGTAACTAGATTAGCTACACACAGATGCACCTCTTTGTAGGTTTTCCCTGCCACAATCAACTTTTTAATCAAAGTTCGCTGTTCTTCTGAACAATGTCTTGAACGACCCATTTTCCTTAGGCTTTCAAAGAGAACAGAAGAGAAATGCTGAGTCCTGTTTTCTGAGAATCCACTGCACGATTGCAGCAACTACTGCAGCCACATTGCACAATGTATGTCATCAGAATGACTTAAAATAAGACAAATATTCTGGTATGTCAGGAAAATTGTAGTAAAACAACAGAAAAGAATGTGCTATATAATTTAATGCGATGACTCATCCTGCAAGTAATTAATGGATGCGGCGACTATCAGAATGACTCGAAATAAGACTGGAAATATTGTAGAATGTCAGAGAAACCGCAGTAATAGAATGATCGCTCCTCTCGAAAGTAATTAATGACCCTGGCAACCTTGCACAAAATATGTCATCAGAACCGGAAATGAGACTGGAAATATTCCACGTTGTCGGAAAAATTGCAGTAAAACAGCAGAATAAAAGGTGTCATTTCATTCATGCGATCGCTACACTTAAGAGTGTCATCGACAACGACCGCCACCTTGCACTAAAGAACCAATGAGAACGACACGAACGAGCGTGTGTGCGTACGTGCTGAAGGTCTGATTTGATTGTTCCTGCAGAAATGCATCGCCATGTGCATGGACCGCTACATGGACGCCTGGAACACGGTTTCTCGGACGTATAACTCCAGATTACAGAAGGAACGAGCTCGCATGTGAACGTCCATCCCTTCCTCCTCCTCAGTCCTTCCCTTTACTGAGCGCTGCTCATTCACAGAAGTGTGTTCTGACTTCTTAGGGGGGTTTTGTGGTTGAGTTTTGTTCCAGTACCTCTCCAAACAGGCTGGCAAAGCCTGAGGACTGCAGCATAGCACTGTGAACAATGTTCCGTTCACTCACAGAGCTCTTCTAGTACTTTTTTTCAATTTTTAATGTCATGAAAAACTTTGTGGCTAAGAAGTAAAGATACCGTGTTAAGATACTGTTGGCTGCATCTGTGTGTATGTCAGAATTATGGGAAGTCATCACAGTCTAAGTGGCAGTAATTGAGAATAAATCTGTTTCAGTCAGATGCAGTGTCTGTTATCGGTACAGATGCAGATATCACCGTAGTTCGCATATTTGCAAAATTTTCGTTTACTTGCCCTTGGTTGCATAATAAAGCAAGCGGAGCTCTGGTCTTGGAAAATATTCAAATTCAAGTATTTGTCTTGGATCGGATGCTGAAATCCACCCATCATCTAACACCCTGGTTGGAAAACTGCGGCTTGCAGGTCACATCAGGGCCACCAAGCGTCTTAGTCCAAGTTTTTGTTTTTAAAAACTTTTAACATGGAAAGTGGTTCTGGCAACATGACTTGACATGCCAAAATAGTCAGATGCAATCTGTAGCTTGTCAAAAAAAAAAGCCACAACACACACGATGCACAAAGTAACCGATGTGGGCATACAAACTAATATCGACGCTCAATACGAAACACCCACATATTTCCGCTGCAAGCCATGCTGGGTAGCGAGTGGTACTGTTTCTCCTAACATTTTGCCGTGTTTGCTGCATTTTTGCCGGACTGCAAATTATGTTGAGGAGGTCGTCAGACGTACACAAGGAGTCGCTAACATACTCTGGCTATCCAGTGTTTTTATTCATAGTTCATACTGTTGTTGCTGCTGGACTACCCAGCATTCCTTGCGGACATTTGGAAATAACTTAGAACTTAATCTGGAAATAACTTAGAACTTAACAAGAGGAGAATAATGCAGATTTACCCTGTACACATCTTGAGATTCATGGTGTATTTTATTCAAAGAAACGTACTACTACCATTTTAAACAGGACGTATCACCTTCTGTATTTGAGGTACATTTGTGCCTCAATGTGCTGACGCAGTATGTTTATTATGGCGCTTGAAGCTTGCAGGAGCACCCAATGTCCCAGTTATCATAATAAATACACGGAACATATACTTAAATAGTTCCATAGTTCAAGATTCCCCTTGTAGCTGGGCGAGTAGTAAAGTTCCAACCAGCACCCGTGACCTTAGGAGGCCGCTTAAGTCAATACTGTTGTGATTGTGTGTAATGTTTTTTCCATTGAGTCCATTGTCTTGTTGTTGTTGTGGGTCAAAGCTGCTCATCCTAACCTCAGAAGGGCAGGTATGCGGATATCCATTTCCTTACAGAAGTCACTCGAGTGTAAACCCCTGGAAAACCTACTCGCCCGCATCCGTGTCCCCAGCTGGTCACCCCGGCCACAAACCACGGGCCGGAGCCTTCACGACAGGTCAGTGGACCCCCGGAGTCTCCCTGCATGATAGAGGAAAGTCACTTTTCATTCAAGGTTGTTCCTGTTTGATTGCTTGGAGGAAGGCAGGAATGCATGCGGGTTTCCTTACATGAGAAGATTACATGGTGGGCACGGCTAAAAGGGAGCTCTGTGTCCTTAGGAGAAAAGTCTATTCCCCTCCATTAAGGGGGATAAGGAAAGCAACCTTACATATACTACCTTCACTCAATCCCGCACTCACACTAAGCTTATTGTGCAACCCCCCCCCCCCCAAAAAAAAAAAAAAACGCTACACCCGGGACCTCTGGGGAGACATGTTTGTGAGTCTCGTCTATGGCACGGGTTTGTGAGACCCCTGCCCTAGAATGATGCGTGTTCTAAACAAACAATTTCATTGGCTCACTTTGTGCTGTCATATAACTAAAACGTTTTTACGGCCACAAACGGCCGCTGTGATCGGTCCACAAGCATGATTACGTTATTAAACTTCCCATTCACTTGAATTTGTCACGATTCTGTAAAGGCTCATTACCGGGTCCAGATCCGGACCGAGGTCTGTCCTTGGGGATGGCTGGTATATGATGTTGGGATTGAACTGCTGCTGATGTATATATTTTTTTTCATGTTGACATTATGTATTAACTGGGGCTGTCCATGAAAAATATTTAATCGCATTTTGTCCATAGTAAAGTCATGGTCATCAGTTTTTATCGATAGTAAGTGGGGGTCTCTTTACATTAAATTATTTGATACGCAACTACATCCAATTTTATGTAAAGAGGTGTCAACTTTAGAAATATGGGCCATTATTTATTTTTTTGAACACACCTATTTAAAGTTGTTTGTGCTACACAGACTACTACATTACTACCCAGAAAATTAGAATGTCCTGAAAATGTTGTTCTATTTCTGCAATTCAACTTAAAAGGTGAATTTGACATATTATATAATGGAAAAATATGCAAATCAATATATTGTTTATCAATATATTAAGTTTTTTTCCTTTAGATTTTGCTGATCAGGTCTTGCAGCTTTTGTTTTTTTTATAAGCTGAAAATGTCAATCAGCAAAGTTACAACAAGGAAGTGCTTGAGATATGTCAATTTGCGTGTAATGGCTCAATCCAATTTGTTCTATCTTTTGTGTTAAATTGCCAAAATAAAACAACTTTTACTTGATATTCTAATTTTTCGGGTACTACTGAGTTTTTACCTTATTCCTTTCACCTCGCATTTGCTTCCAAATTCTGACACTATGTGGGAATGCATAAAAGTAGGACCTTATTAAATGCTAATGTGCATATTTTTTGTACATAACCTCTCTAGGCTCTTACTGGTGGATGGTGGCTCAGTGTTCTATTTGTGCTTTTAATTTGATGTTGTTCCTGTCTTAGTTTTACTCAAAACATAATGCATAAGATCAATTAGATGGCCATAATGTATGTTTTATTGATGTGTTAAAATTCTTTCCCGGTGACTACCTAATGTGCTGTTAATGCTATTCTCATTCCTTCTCATCTTCAGCCACGGTCACATTGACACAAACCCCCAAATAGCCATCCTCTGCTATGCCCGCCTGCAGCTCGTAACCCAAATTATTGATTGACGTTTAAAGCAAAAAAAAATCAGCTGAGAGATGGCTCGCACCGTATTAATGACAAAAAAATACTGCCCGTGCTCCAGTAAGCTTCTTGCTTCTCTCTGGCAGGCGACGTACTTTGTGACAATTCAAATCAGCAACGGCAGATACAAATAACGTTGGTCTTCTTCCGAGAGCCATCTGCCAGGGCTTTAAGGCTAAATTTACGCATGAAAATACCCTTTTCATTGTCCATTTCTGCTCAATATTTGTTCCTAAGTGTGGCTCCACAGTCAGCGCTGTCTTTCCTCAAACTACGGCGTGGGCCGAGGGTCAAACAGGATGAAAAGAATTGTGGCGTTAAAGGACACTTCCATGTTAACTTTGACAGCCCTTATATTAACACATCGCACCTAAAAATCACACTAAACCATAAAAAATCAGCAAGGACAGTTTCTGACATGGATGCGCTCGTATAGAAAGCGTTCGCCTCCATCTTACCAAGCAGGTGTCCCTGCCTCCTTGCATGTAACCAGCACACATCATGTCCTGAGTCAGGGTGGCTCCGTAGGACTGCCGGCACGCTGCCTGCTCGATGATGCTCACCGAGGCTTTCTGCAGCAGGTTGGTCAGTGAACCTTTCGTAATGAGGAAAATATTTCTGCAATAACACAGAAAAAGACTAGAAGTCGTCCAAATCTAGTTTACCTCCTTCCCTCATGGATCCCCATCCTGATACGTAGCACTCCGCGTTCTCCAGGAAGATGTGTACTGGTGAGGGGAGACACACGGACTGGATGGTGTGGGACAAGGGGGCCGGGATCAGCAGCTCCAGTAGGGCCACGTCGTGGTCCATGCTGGTGCTATTGAAAGCTGGGTGGATGATGACCCGCTGGATAGGGATGATCAAGGCCCCCACGCCTGAACGCAGCACAGATCCCAGGCTCGCTGCCCAGTAGGTGGGGTTGGGGTCACTGCAGGTACAATTACAGTACACTTGAATAATGATTTGGAGTGCAGGAGAAAGTGAAAAGGGAAACGTGTATACATAACACGTCTATTGCGTGAGTATGAAGATCTGACATGCGTGTCTTCAAATGGAACACCTTTTGAAGCAGTGAGCCGCGGTCAGTAACCATTTACTGTGAATGAGCGTGGCGCCGCATTGGTGTCGTCTTTGGTACTGGAGGCTGCCAATCCAAGGCCACTCCCCCCTGCGAGCTGTGACTCCACCCACAACCCTGTTGGAGCCCAACGCAGGACGTTCGCCACATTCTGAAATGAAGAAAATCAGCCAGGAAAAGATCAGGTGTGGCCGGGGGATATTTGCTGCCCCCGGTTGTTGTTTTTTTAATTGGCTCTCAGAACATTCTAATAGTATCATTTAACACAAAAACTAAAAGCCAAAACAACAAAAATTGGAAAATCTGCAGTAATTTACCATAATAAAGTCAAAATATTAAGAGAAGTTGCAATTTTACAAGCACCATAATATGAGGAAAAACAGTCACTAGCATAAAGTTGGAATATTACAGAAAAAAGACATGAGAAAAACACAAGGTTGTAAATTTTGGAAAATTTGTTCGCAGGGTTACTCTGCCTCTCGCCCAAAGTCAGGTGGGATAGGCTCCAGCATACCCCTGTGGCCCTAATGAGGATAAGTGGCATAGAAAATGGATGGAAGGGTTGCAGAAAAAGTTTTTTTTTTAGAAGGTCAAAATATTATGGGAATAAAAGTCATGAGTAGAAAATCTACAAGAACAAATAAAAATTAATAAACAGGGGAGGCCGCACAATGGATGAATGGGTAGCATGTTGGCCTCACAGTCAGGAGGTTCAGGGTTCGAATCTTTGTTGGGCATCTCTGTGTGGAGTTTGCATGTTCTCCCCGTGTGTGCGTGGGTTTTCTTCGGGTACTCAGCTTTCCTCCCACATTCCAAAAACATGCATGTTAGGTTCATTGGTGACTTTAAATTGTCCATCGGTGTGAATGTTTGTATGTCTTTGTTTGTCTATACGTGCACTGCGATTGACTGGCGACCAGTCCAGGGCGTACCCCGCCTCCCGCCCAAAGTCAGCTGGGATAGGCTCCAGCATACCCGTGCAATCCTAATGAGGATAAGCGGCATACAAAACGGATGGATGGAATTTAAGTTAAGGAAAAAGTTTATATTATGGGAATCAAGTTATAATATCCAAAAAATAAAAATGTCCAATAACCAGTAAGTATCCATTCATCCATCCATCCATTTTCTATGCCGCTTATCTTCAGGGTATAAGGATCGCGGGTATGCTGGACTATGACTTTGGGCGGGGTACACCCTGGACTGGTCGCCAGTCAATCGCAGGGCACATATAGACAAACAAACATTCACGCTCACATTCATACCTATGGACAATTTAGAGTCGCCAATTAACCTAACATGCATGTTTTTGGAATGTGGGAGGAAACCGTAGTACCCAGACAAAAACCACGCACGCACGGGAAGAACATGCAAACTCCACACAGAAATGCCCAATGGAGATTCGAACCCAGAACCTCCTGACTGTGAGGCCAACATGCTACCAATTCAGCCATCGTCCGGCCCAACCAGTAAGTAAAACTGGGGAAAAATTAGCAAAAACTTAATGATTTTTCACTCACATAACAGAGAAAAATGAATACAATTTATATATACTGAAACTTCTTAGCATGTGTTCTTCTTATATGTGTTGCTTTACAAGATCTCAAAGTGTCTGAGTTGAACCCTTTCGTGTTTCACCGGATTGACGTGTGGACGCCCCTACCCTAACGGTAGAGACGTGTCCACACAAAAGCGGTTTTGAACCAAAACAAGAATGAAACTGCTCCAGTCTGGGACAATGCGGGCAGTGCAGTGGCCGTCTATTTAATGCTCCAAGAAGTGTATTTTATAGTATTTGAACATACCACAGTTTGTCTCATCAGATTGGTTGGGGCAGTCGGGGACTCCGTCGCATTCTGGGTTGAGCTTGCTGATGCAGGAAGTGGCGCTGCACAGGAAGTTATCGCTGCAGTTAGAAACTAGAAGACCTGGCAGGGAAAGGGAAAGAGTCGCATGTGTGTGTTTGGCAACAAACCAAACCCATTGAACTGATTTTCAGCCGTCGGTTATTAGGACGATACCAGCCAGTGCCGGGACCGTCCTGGGACTTGGCGGATGATGACCACTCGCAGCTGGAGCAGCGACGGTGGCGTCATGCTCGGGGACTGAGTAATGGGCCGAGCTTGGGTCTGTCTGGCGAAGAATCCATTGTTGGAGCTTGGTGACCCGCGAGTACACTCCAGGCCTGTTGATCTGGGCGCAGCCGATACCCCAGCTCACCACCCCAGCCAGGAAGAACCTACCCGGGGCACCCTCGCACACCAAAGGCCCTCCAGAATCACCCTGACAACAAAACACAGAATCCCTCTAATTAGGATGATGCCTTTCTTGTGTGGGCAAACATTGTGTAAACATCCTACTCAGCAAATGATTGATGGCACACAGCCCACTCAAAGCCATGAAACCCCCTACTCCAGCACATTTAACAATACATTTTTGTTTTCAATTTCCATTACATTAAAATATTGAACATGATTAGTTGGTTAATTTTAAAGTAACTCTGGTTTTAAAAATGTGTATTTTGCACAGTCAATTTTTGATAAAAGATTGACTGATAAATGAGCACTGACAAAAAGATAAAATGTGAATTTCTCTAGGAGATGTGAGTATTCATTCATTTATTAATTTTCTATACCGCTTATATTTATCCTACATATATTTTACTTCCACCGGATGTTGGGATTTTCTGTTTGAATGGGTTGACACTTGCAATTGCTATGACCTAGCTCTGCATATTCATTTGATACCAAATTGAAAGCCTAACAAACATAAAGCAGTACCCAAAGCACAAAAATACATACAGTAGTGTTCAAAATAATAGCAATCCAATGTGACTAACCTGACGAATAACTGTTATTAGTATACTTCTATTGCTACATGGCAAAGAAGTTAGCAGTAGGTGCAGTAGATTCTCAGAAAACAATACCCAGCATTCATGATATGCACGCTCTTAATGCTGTGCAATTGGGCAAATAGTTGAAAGGGGTGCAGTGTGGCATTCAATCAGTGATCAATTTTGTGAAAAACCAGGCCCCATTGCACAGCCTAAACAGCATGTGTATCATGAATGCTGGGTCTTGTTTGGTTTCTGAGAATCTACTGCACCTACTGGTAACTTGTTTGTCATGTAGCAATAAAAATATACTAATAACAGTACTTCATCATTGGACTGCTACTATTTTGAACACTACTGTACCAGCAGCAGTTAAGTCATTTTCAGGAGAATTTCCTCTCTCCTCCTGACAAGCACATACATTGACAGGTTTTTAAACTCTCTTAATGCACAAACATAGTATATGTATATATATAAGTATATGTGTATGTATAACTTACTTGCTTATTCATAACACTCACAAAGAGCAGTTAACTTCATGCCATGCCTTATTCCGTCTTTCTGGGAGCTTTGTGGTCTGAGGCTTTCAGGCGCACTCGTAATTGTGACTGTACATGAATATTTTCTTGTACGCCACTAGGGGAACCTGGATGTTACGGTACAGTAAACGGCGCTGACTGTCCCAGCACTAGGACCAAGCGGACAACGGCCCCTAACGCCGAAGTCAGTTTCCATTGAAACCGCCCACAAGTTCATCGATTGGCCCCGTCGTGTTGTGCTAACGTGTGATTGGCCATCTCCCGCTGCCACTCCATGAGCACGCCGGTGTTTTGCTAGGAGTCCGGCTTCATTTACCACTGTAGAATTAACACGCGTTTGTTCTGTTGTTTTAACATAATTGCTGAGGTTTCATTTAGAGTAATATTTAAATCGGACTCACTCCACTTGTCCTGTTTACCTTGTGAACAGTATACCCCCATGACACAGAGCAGGTAAGTAGATAGCACGTGCTTTTGTTGCGTCTCTTTCAGCCAGCACTCACCTGACAGGAGTCCACCTTGCCCTGCAGGAACCCCGCACACATCATGTTGGCTGTGATTGCTCCTCGGTACACGGGTAACTTATTGCACACCGTGGAGTCGATGATTTTAACCACAGCTTTTTGCAGCGTGGGCGGCGCGTCGCCTAAGACGGAGATGGTGGGATTGATTTAGGATGAACATGGTATCCCACAAACTGCCCTCACGTTTCAGCAAACATTTTTAGTGCACATCAAGTATATGTAACATCTCATCGTAACCATCAAAATATCAATTACAAAGAAAGTATATATCAAGAGGCAATACTGGTGAAAAGCAACTTGGGTGTACAGTGTTTTAAGTAGTCAGTGTACAGCTTGTATAGCTGTACAGTAATGCCTTGCCACTTAGCACTTTATATTTCGCCGCTTCGGGTTTTTCCGAAATGTATTAAATAATAAATCATGCTCATTTGTGGTTGAATGCAGAATATGATTAGTCAAAGCATATGCACATTTGAGCACATTTGTGTATATTTGGCCTAATTGAAGCATAAAATGGCTAAAGAAATACAGTTTCAGAAGATGCATTCAAAGACACAATATGTAGTCTTCTACACTGGTCACTAGAAGTCAGTAATGTTACATTGATGAGACAATAGCCACCACAGGGAGTACTGTACAGAACAGGAAGTTCTGTTCTGTTCTCTTATTATGTCTCCTGTATTGGATAATAGGATTGTAAAAGGGAGTATAGGGGTGTTATTTCAAGTATAGAGGGCTCTAATATGGTTAAAAATGTATTTAGAAGGTTGTAAACGGGTTTTCTATGATGAAAATTATTGTATCTTGGTCTGAAGCTGCATGAGTGCCATCAGCAACGGGGAGCTGCGGAGAAACATTAATCTACCGCAACATTCTGAAGCAGAGCATGGAAAACGTATTTTCCAACATGGTAAGGGCCCCAAACACATCTGTCTGCCCCAATGGCGCCCCCTACACAATTTTCACACATTGGCCACTACACTGTCTATCGAACAGTAAATCACATCCAAGTTTAATTTTTTTCGTGTTTTGGGGGTACACCCCTGCTCCAAGACTCACTACTGAACATGTGCAGAGAGCCCCATCCTGACACCACGCATCTCTGTCCAGGACTGAAGACGTGAGACGGGGAGGGCAGGCAGGCAGGTTGGACATATGGATCGAAAGTGAGGGGGGTCTCCAGCTCCAGAACAGCGACGTCAGTGTCAGTGGTCATGGGGTTGTAGTCCGGAGACACTCTCAGTGTCTTGATGTTGACTGTTTTGGTCTGGGACTCTTCGCCGCTCACCAGACTGGCACCCACCAGGGCCGTCCAGTCTTTGGGGTCTTTGGCCCTGACGAATGTACGGAATGTCTGATACACCACAGAGTGCATGCACAGCATGGACAAAAGTACTGAGACACACGTCTTAATTGGTTAATTCATCAATTAAGTACACTAGCCCGAGCTAGTGCTAGGTGTAACGGTCCTCTTTGGGATCTTCAGCTTGGGTTCTGAACATGACCCCTCAAAACCTACTCAGTAGCGCCCCTTGGAATGTTGAAAACCAAAAATCTCCCAACACCTCATAAACAGATTGACATGACATTTGGTTGACATGAGCATCGTGACAGGACACAAAAAAGTCTCAAGAACTTATGCCTGAACGCCAACAGGAAGGCGGCCATTTTGGTTTGAAGTGGCCCTTTTAGGCAAAATCCAGGGCTTGTATACTTTGACAAACTCCTAGGGAATTTGCCCGCATGAGCCTGAATCGGAGTCGGGGATAGCCGACAGATGGGCGATGGCGAAGTGTGAAGGGTTTTAGCGTGTCACATAAAACGTGGGCGCAGCATGGCGGCAGACAATCCACAATGGAAACCAATTAGTTGGCTCTACAGGGTCTGATATTAAATGTTAAAGAAGCTGGCTGTTCAGAGCGGTTAAATGTTATTAAATGTCATTTCGTTCAAGATACTTGGGTTACTTTCATACACGAGATACTCGCATCCATTTCTGCGTCCCGTTTGCTCGCAGACTTTCATGCAAAACATATTTAATTTTTTTCCCTGGGCGGTCCCAGTTAGTTCAACGCTACCAAGACATTCTATGCTTCCATGTTGGTGGGGCCTGTTCGGAGAAGCCCTGTTCGGAAAAGGCAAGCTTGAATAAACCATGTTTACTTCCAACAAGAGCCTGGTGTCCCAGTATCTTCGTCCATACTGCCCTTTAAGTTCCTACACGCATTTGTTCCTACCTACCTCTCAAAGCAGTGTGCTGCACTGACCAGCCACATTTCATTGACGATGGAGGCGCCACACGTGTGTTGTCCATGTAGCCTCAGACTGACCTGCCACGGCAGCTCGCCTTGTCGAGCGTCTTCCCCGCCCACAATGCGGTTCCCTGCAACGCTGCGCAGACCACATGCTACAGGGGAAGAACTAGGATAGATGACCGGTGCTCGCCATCTTCACGCGGCATTGACATGAATAAGAAGAAAGGAAGGAGGCTTACCACAGCGAGCTTCGTCAGATCCATCAGCGCAGTCTGGTACAAAGTCGCACTCCGGGTTGACTTTAGTCACACACTCGCCGTTGTCACACCCGAAGGCGCTGTCAGGACAGCTGGCTAAAGTTAAAAGTAAAAGGGTGGAATAAATGAATAACAAATAATACTTTAACAGGATTCATAAAAAATGATATCAAATATATCTTAATACATTCAAAAAGGTTGAATAAGGTCCCATACGTTCCTATCAAATATTACGTCATTTTGGACATCTTTTACGTATTGGATGTCAAACTTGGGAACCCAGACCTCTACCTCCATCAAACATAACATTGAATAAATAAGATCTTCTTCTTTTCCTTTCGGCCTATCCCTGCTTATCCCAACAGGGGTTGCCACAGCTAATCAAACTATTACAATGAATACAATAAAATGCAATGTAATTATGTGAAATAAAATGCAGTAGAAGGCGAGAATCTAAAAATAAATAGATAAAAAAATATTTGAATGACATGTAATAAAGTAAAATAAAAATTAAATGTAATTACAGCTAAAATGTAAAAATAAATAGAAATCAAACAAAATTGGATTCAATGGATTAAAATCAAATCCAAATTCAATTAAACTTAATAGTGTCATTAATAAATACCAATACATTGTAAAATTATGTCAAACATTGTATTTATTACATAATACATACAAAAGTTTGAATACGGTGCCACAAGTTTCTACTAAGTCTTTTTATATGCTTCCAACTTTTATATGTTAGATGACAAACCAGACCCAGACCTCAACCTCCATCAAACATAAAGTTGAATTGATAAAATTTGATGGGATACAATTAAATGAAATGTGATTATGTGGAATAAAACAGGAGGTTGAAATCTAAAAATAATCAATAGTTTTGTTAATTACATATGGGTTGTCAGATGTAAATTCAGCCTACCGATATTATCTGCCCAATATTGGCATATAAATGTAATGTTGGTATTGGGGTTTCCCTATAATGAAAATTGATTTGTACATGGACTAATGGGCTCCCGTACTGGCCGCCATTGTGGCATCCAGTGTGACCACTACGTGGAAATTCTTTGTTACGTCCTCACAGTGGGAACTGGGCTTGGATGTGTTTATCGGGCAACTTAAACGACGTCGCGGCCCGGATAGCACCGACGTTACTTGTTGTTGTCACTGTCTTCAGTCGTCATTTTTCTCACGTCGAGGGGCCACCGACCGTGGAGATGCGATTCACGACGAGACAAAAGTCGAAGTAGGAGACACCGATCGGTTTACTCTCCACTCGACATCAAGCAACAGCTGAGTGGCTACAACAGCCTCATGACCCGGAATACTGTGGATCACCACAATGTGTTCATTCCGCGACGGGAGATACGTCTTATCGGACAATTGAGAGTTGGACTATATCGTCAAAAAAGCCAATATCGGACATCCCTAATTATAATACATTTAAAAGTTTGAGTAAGGTCCCATAAAGTCTTATGAATTATTAATGAAGTCGTTTTGGACAATTAGATGCTTTTATGTCTTGGATGACAAACTTGAGAGCCCAGACCTCAACCCCATCAAACAGAACTGTGACATGTGCCGTAGAAGCATGTAAAAAACGTTGACTTAATATTGGGTTTTTTTCCAAAATGTTTACGGAATATTTTTAATTGTTTGGGGTCTCTCGCAGTGGCATCGTGTTAATTTTAGCATGAAACTTAAAGCGTCCATGCTGTATGAGGTATTCTAAATCACAGTCATTTGAAGGCAGCAAAAATATAAACACTTGTTTTTGCTCCCATTTTTCACTAGTTGAAGTGAATGTTTGGGGTGAGATTAAATACGTTCTACTTCTCCCTGCTCCATTTTGAGCTTCAAGTAGGTCTAATTATGTATTATTTCTCTTTTATAAAGTCTATCGTGGACTTGTTGGGTTATTTCCTGTATACGTGATATTGTTTCTTTATATTGCACTCACCCATCATGTCTTCTCCAATAGCATAGAAGGACTTTCCGCTGGCCCCTGCAGAAGAAAGGCAAGCATGAATTGCACGTGAAATGCGTGCAAAGCGGCAGACGCTGCACATCTGTGACGACCTCTGTGAGAAAGCCAAGAGATGACCCTTGTTTCCTACCCAGTAATACGAAAGCATTGATCTGTCCGAACTTGGGCACCTCCAGCGGGTTCCCGTGCATCAAGGAGGCGAGCCCTGCTCTCAGCAGGTCCTGAATGAAGTTTTCAGAATACTGCTGGATTTTGGAGACCCAGAAGACCAGTCTGAATGTTGCCATCACGTCACCGTTCACGTTGCTGGGGGTACGCAAAGTTTGATTCTCCATGACAACAAAAAATGGGGCTAGTTTTGCGTTTTTTGAACTTACCCAAAGGCTATGACGTTACAGTCAACATAGTGATGGGATACTGACGACGAAGTGAAAACCTTCTTAATCTGTAGAATAGATATACGTCAATTTTCAATCGATAGTAAAGTTAACTTTATATACAGTTACAAATCCTAGAAACCAAAAAGTTTCTACAAAATAGTTTTGAGTTTGTAAAACCAACTGTAGACACTGCTATTTTTTAAAAACACACCCCTTTCAACTACTTGCCCAATTGCACAGCCTTAAGAGTGTGCATATCATAAATGCTGGGTCTTGGTTGTTTTCACCTTTTGGTAATTCGTTTTCCATGTAGCAATACAAATATATACTAATAACAGTCATTGATCTGATTAGTCACACTAGACTGCTATTATTTTGAACACTACTGTACAGTAGGTTGGTAAAATATACAGTATGTTTTAGACATTGATGGTGTTGGACTAACCTTTGCATTTAAAACAGATGTCAGCACTATGGAGAAACCCGAGTTGTGATCCTGCAGAGATGAATTATACCTGAGACCCTTCAGCTGCACCGTCTCCATGAAATAATGCTGCTCCTGTACCAGGTACGCTGCACCGACCGACACATGTTCAAATGTTGTCTGTGTGTCGATGTGATATTTAGCAAAAAAATCTCACCAATAAGCAGTCCGACAAAGACTCCAGCTATGAGGAAGAAGATGAGGGAGGCTACCAGGGCGCTCCTGTGGCAGGCGGAGCCGGAGGGAGCAGAAGCAGAGGGTCCTGGAGAAGACCACGGGCCTTCTCCATCCTTCCTCACATCCATTGTGAACTTTGACAGCACTGGGACGACAACTCACATGGCCAAACTGGTAAAGATCACGTGCTTCACATAAGTCATAACACAGGGGACAAGATTAGCAGTTTAAGTGTCTAAATAAATGAAATAAAATGGAATTAAAATGTATTAAATGGAATAAAATAAAACTTAATTAAATGTTAATCGTTTGAGTGCCCGAGTGATCCTAGGAGCTATGTTGTCGGGGGCTTTATGCCCCTGGTAGGGTCTCCCAAGGCAAACAGGTTCTAGGTGACGGGCCAGACTGAAGAACAACAAGAGAACTGAAGAAGAACAAGAGGAGTGACTGCACTTCGCCCGGACGTGGGATACCGGGGCCTCACCCTGGAGCCAGGCCTGGGGAGGGGCTCGCAGGCGAGCGCCTGGTGGCCAGGTCTTCACCCGTGGGACCTGGGCGGGCCTAGCCCGAAGAAGCCACACGGGAACTCCCCCCCGCAGACCCACCACCTGCAGGGGCAAGCATAAGGGTCCGGTGCTTTGTGATTTGGGCAGTGGTCAAGGGCGGGTGTCCAGGGGACCTGGTCCTCGGCGGACAAATCTGGTTCTTGGGACATGGAATGTCACTTCTCTGGTGGGGAAGGAGCGAGAGCTTGTGGAAAAGGCGGACAGATTCCGACTAGATATAGTCAGACTCACCTCAACCCACAGTTTGGGCTCTGGAACCAAATTCCTTGAGAGGGGCTGGACCTTGTTCTTCTCTGGAGTTGCCGCAGGGGAGAGGCGGTGAGCTGGTGTGGGCTTATTGTTAGCCCCCCGGCTTGGTGCCTCTGTGTTGGAGTCATCCCCAGTAAACGAGAGGGTTATTTCCCTACGCCTTAGGGCTGGGGAAAGGGTCCTGACTGTGGTTTGTGCGTATGCGCCGAACGGCAGTTCAGAGTACCCAGCCTTCTTGGAGTCTATCAGAGGGGT
>QODF01000200.1:517899-558586 GCA_024372805.1 Oostethus manadensis | reverse complement strand
GTTTGGAAAAGAGTTAAAGTTGATCCAAGGGTTTGTTTGTCCTTAGAGAAAATACACTTCTTGGAGCATTGAATAGACGGCCACTGCACTGCTCGCATTGTCCCAGACTGGAGCAGTTTCCTTCTTGTTTTGGTTCAAAACCGCTTTTGTGTGGACACGTCTCTACCGTTAGGGTAGGGGTGTCCACAAGTCAATCTGGTGAAACATGAAAAGGTTCAACTTGGACGCTTTGAGAAATTGTAAAGCAGCACATATAGATGTGCTAAGCCGACCCTAATGAGGAACAGCGGTATAGAAAATGGATGGATGGATAATAAAACTATTTATAAACTGTCAATGTGCGACCATGGCTGTAAATAGCCTTAGCCATGCTACTAGTAGAACCATCTCGCCACCAGGAGACCACCTCAGTAAAGCATTCGTACATTATAGCCATCTAATCGATCTTAAGTATTGTGTAGACCTATAAAGGGAAAAACATCAAAATAAAAGGACAAAATGAATACAGAGCCACCACCCACCAGTCCCAAGCCTGCAAGACTACTTTGTCTTGCAGAGAAGAGCAATCTCACCCTTATCCATTCCCACATGGTATGGGCATTTGGGACCAAAAATGAGGTGAAAGAAAAAGGGGGAAAATACAGTATAGTGGTCTATAAGTGCATGGGAGAACATAGGTGCGTTCAAGGACTTTCAAAGCAGGACACTTGCATTAAACATGAAAAAAAATAGGGGATTTTTAACTATTTACAAAATTGATCCTTTTTATATACAATTTGATGTAGTTATGAATGGAATCGTTTACCAGTGATTGACATCACTACTTATTAATAAAAACATGTCTGTCTGTGAATAAATGTGATTGAGTTAACAATGGACAATTTTAAATTAATCGCAATTTAATATTTTAATCGACTGATAGCCCCAGTTATAAGGTGCTTTCAGGTAAATGGAATAAAAGATCTCAAAATAAAACTGAATTTGATCATGTAAATCAAATGGATTTAATGGAGTCAACTTAATCGGTAATTAAACGGAATAACAAGAAGTATAAAACAAAATTTAATCTGGCACAAAATGAAAAAAAAAAACATTTACAGGAGCATGAAATCTGATATACATACTCTCAATGGCACCTGCAAAAACTAAATGACATACAAAACAACGGATGTAATAACGCTGTTTGACATTGGAAGGAAAACTGCACTTTGGATTTTTTTTTTCATTTTGTTCTTATATCTTTATAACATACAGAAAAGAGAACTCATAAACAGCAGCAATGGCGGCAGCTCCCATATGTAGCGTTAACTTTCACTAGTGGCCTGGGGCATTGTGAGCGAGTGTGTGGTGAGTCGGTAGCCAACTAGTGGCGTTGTGGTGTGGTGAGGTGTCACTACACTATTAATGTAGTTCTTGGGTGTAACAATGTTGATAATGTCATTGTAGCATGGTTTATGACCAGGTCACATGATGTAAATGGAGCCCCCCCCAAGGCTCTATAGGCGGAATAGGTATGTCCCATTCTTAGCTAATTTTTTTTAGCGGTCTTTATATCTATTAGAATGCTCTGGAAAGAGGAAGACTACCAAAAGTGCAGTTTTCCTTTCAATGTTAAATAGCTCAAGCAACATTATTATATTATATAATGCAGGTGCCATTGAGAGTTTGAGATTTAATAACTGACGTGAATAGTACATTACAATTTTATTTCATACAATTTAATTCCATATTATTCCATTTAATTTGATTCCAATAAATCATTTTGATTTACTTCATTAAAATCTGTTTTTTTTTCATTATTTTTTTTACTGAATTAAATTGTATTTGATTTATTTTAATACTTTTGTGCCATGTGTCCTATATGTTATGAGTTTTATAACATGTTTGCCAGGTTGGAAATGCAATTTGTGAGACGAGAAAGACGTGTGTTCATGTCGGACATAAGAATGGTGGATGATGGGAAAAATGGTAACCAAATATTACAGTGTAGTGCCAACTACAAGCACCATAAACGGACATATTGATTCCTGTGAGTGTATACTTCTATGCCTTTGGACTGCAGCATCATTCAGGACTGTGCATTTCAAATATAAGTGCACAAAAGTACAAAACTCAAAATAGTTTTATTTCTTATCAAAAACAAGGAAAAGGGAAACGTTCGCGATAACACTTTCCAAGCCTGAACTTAAAAATCGCACATCACAGAGTGAAGTGCTTACCAGTTCTTTATCTAACTGTTCATTTTAAACAAAAAAAAACATTCCCATGTAAGCGTTGCTGCTATTATGATTTTAAAAGGGAAACAACAATCCTTACAAAATATCCAGATGTGCGCATGTTTGTGTGTATGCAAGGTGCATGCTAGCCATCCTGCTGCTGTATGAAAGGATTAGGAATTGCCTCCATGCCGTCCTGGGGACAGATGAGCACCACCGACGTGCCTCTGCAGACCACCAGCCCCAACTGCCTGGTGTCTTCTGTCAGCTTTAGCTGGTCATCAGGATCTGGATGCACGGTGAGACAAAAACAGCTCCAAAATTAACTCAATCACATCAAATCTCTCTTTGAATTGTATGTGCAGCGCTCCAAAACACACAAAACCTCATAAAACGGAACTCACGGGAAAATGCTGCATATTAAAACACACACCTAAACGACGGCTGGAGAGTAATGCTACCAGTTCACGGAAGAAAAGAGAAGTTTGTCAGGCTACCCGGGGACCCAGACCTACTCTCTGGCTCTCACAACAGGACCAAAATTATTTGTATCTACTGTCGCTTTAATTGGAGTTGTCACGGATTACATAGACTGGAGCAGGGCAAGTAACGTTCTTACTTTATGTGTCTTATTTTCATATGCAGTGGCAACATTCGTTTGGCAGCAGTGCATGTGTTTTACGGCGTTTATGGGTCATTTCAATTTCGGCCACTGTAGGTTTCAGACCAGTTGATGCAGTTGTTTGCATGTGCATGTAAACATAGTGGCTCAACGCAACAGTCTTCGTGTCTGAGATGAAGAAGCGGGTCCTTGGCCTCAAAAGACCAGTAAGTCGGTGCTTACCTCGCATATACTCGATGGTACCGTCCAATACCAGGTTCAGTAACGGGTCAAACCCTTTAAGGACACCGCTTGCTGAAAGGGAAAAGTACACTTTACAACACGTAGTGCCAACGCCATACCGACATGAGCCAATGTGAGTAAACCCACCTTCTCGTCCTCCTTGAAACTTAACCCGAATGGGCTTGTCGATGTATTTTGACAAGTCAAATATACTCTCCTTCTTCTTCTTGTCTTTATCCTGACAACCGCAGAACGATATTGTTATTTAGTCGCACGCAAGCTAGCCCCAGCTGGCTAACCGGAGCTAGCATATCTAACTGTTAGCTGCCCGTAAAATCACAATAATCGCCACATTTACACTCGTAGCACATCTTAAATGACAGCGCGTGATACATTGGTGGTGAAGAGTGTTTGTGTTTGCGAGAACGCGGACGACACAAAACGTATGAAGTTTGAATGGCAACGAAAACAATACGAACTCACCGCCATGTTAGCTGAGCGACGCGGAAGTAAAGCTTTGACCTCTGGCGAGCTCCACCTATCAGAGTGAAGATGGGAGAAAATGGCGGGAACTACGTCGTTGTTTGAAAGCCGAGAGACCGAAATTCACGCCAGTGCTATGAATAACAATGTACCGTAGAAGTCCCGTAACATCCACGCGACTGTTTGTAGCCTTTTACCGCAGCCTTGTAATTTGTGACCAGATAAATGAAGAACAAAATGTGTAGCTCATTCTCCAATTGAGCTCAAATTGAAGACAAATTCAACCTCGAGCGCAATAATACAGGTATGCGCCGTCGTTTGCTGTTGTTTTTGTCCGCAATATGAGCCAAATCCTTAAATATTAGCACCAAATGACCCTAAACACCTGCCGGGTGACTTTCTACCAAAGACGCTTGATAAGATGAGACAGCGTACCCAACACCCACTTCCGTAGTACGCGGGTTAGGCCGTCGTGATGGGAAGCGTCCTCGGCACACTGGTCAGTCATTCATTGCGCTCCAAAAACAGATAATTTTCAGGTTTGACAAAAACAAAGACATGTATGTGTCATAAACATGTTTATAGCACTGCTAGTTATAATTAAACAGCGGCCAAGACTCAACGTGTAGTCCCACACCGAACTTTCTTTCTTTGTCTATCAAATATATAAAAAAAAACAATTCCATTACTGAAATAAATATTGCGTTATGTAAATACTTAAGCTATATGGAATCACAGAAGTGCCAAAATTAAAAGGAAATACAAACAGAATCAATACTAATGTAGTCATGTTTTTTTTCCACTTTGTCTTTGTTTTTTCTATATTGTTTATGTTTCTCCCATTTTTCTCATTGATTTACCTGTTTTGTCCTTTCCTTTTACTTTTTCTTATTGCATTTATTAAATGGCTCAAGTTGGTGACAAAAAGCAAAGGCAATAGAAGAGTCTCTGTGACTTGGTCGTACCTGATCACACGATTCCCGCTTGCAGTGACTATGTAGTAGCTGTGTTTAAATGTAGCTCTTACAGCAGGTGACCAGAAGCGGGTCACGGACGGGAACTAACATCACCATGTCACCATGCACATACAGTATTTTGTGTGAACGTCTTACACAATGGAGTCGTTATCGAAGCTGCTGAGAGAAGCGGCTAACAGGCTGGATGGGACTAGTCACCTTGGCAGAAAGATGTTGCCTTTGCTTTTTGTCGTCAGCATGAGCCATCCAATAAATGAATGATGAAAAGCAAGTAGACAAGACAAAGAAAAATGGGAAAATCAACGGCAAAATGGAAAAAACAAAGACGATACAGGTAAAGCAATGACAAAATGGAAAAAGAACTTTACCACAACTGTATATTTTTGTATTATCAATTCTTTTTATTTTTACAAAGTTATTTCATTTTTCATTTAGCCACTCCTGTGATTCCATGAAATAAATTATCCATATACAGTGAGGTAAAAAACTATTTGAACCCCAGCTGATTTTGTAAGTTTGCCCAATAACAAAGAAATGATCAGTCTATAATTTCAATGGTAGGTTTATTTGAACACTGAGAGACAACAATGACAAAAAAATCCAGAAAAAATGCGTTTCAAAAAGAGTTATAAATTAATTTGCATTTCCATGAATGAAGTAAGTATTTCATCCCTTTGAAAAACGTTGTTCAGTACTTGGTGGCCAAACCTTTGTTGGCAATCACAGAGGTCAGCCGTTTCTTGTAGTTGGCCACAAGGTTTGCACACATCTCAGGGGGGTTTTTGGCCCACTCCTCTTTGCGGATCCTCTTCAAGTCATTAATGTTTCGTGGCTGATGTTTGGCAACTCGAACCTTCAGCTCCCTCCACAGATTTTCTATGGGATTAAGGTCTGGAAACTGACTAGGCCACTCCATGACCTTAATATGCTTCTTCTTGAGCCAATCTTTTGTTGCCTTGGCCGTGTGTTTTGGATCATTGTCATGCTGGAATACCCAACCACGACGCATTTTCAATGCCCCGACTGAGAGAAGGAGGTTCTCACCCAACACTTGACGGTACATGGCCCCATCCATCCTCCCTTTGATGCCGTTGAATTGTCCTGTCCCCTTGGCAGAAAAACACCCCCAAGCATAATGTTTTCACCTCCATATTTGACGGTGGGGATGGTGTTTTTGAGGTCATGGGGAGCATTCCTCCTCCTCCAAACACGTCGAGTTGAGTTGATGCCAAAGAGCTCAGTTTTGGTCTCATCTGACCACAACACTTTCACCCAGTCTTCCTCTAAATCAGTCAGATGTTCAGTGGCAAACTTCAAACGGGCCTGTAGATGGACTTCTTGAGCAGCGGGACCTTGCGGGCACAGCAGGATTTCAGTCCTTCACGGCATAGTGTGTTACCAACTGTTTTTGTGGTGACTATGGTCCCAGCTGCCTTGAGATCATTGACAAGTTCCTCCCGAGTGGTTCTGGGGTGATTCCTCACCGTTCTCATTATCATTGAAACTCCACGAGGTGAGATCTTGCATGGAGCTCCAGACCGAGGGAGATTGGCAGTTAATTTATGTTTCTTCCATTTGCGAGTAATCGCACTAATTGTTGTCACCTTCTCACCCAGCTGCTTGGCGATGGTCTTGTAGCCCATTCCAGCCTTGTGTAGGTCCACAATCTTGTCCCTGACATCCTTGGAAAGCTCTTTGGTCTTGGCCATGGTGCAGAGTATGGCACCTGGATTGATTAATTGCTTCTGTGGACAGGTCTCTTTTATACAGGTAACGAGCTGAGAGGGCTGCCAAAGTCAACCCGTTACCTGTATAAGATCCACCTGGGAGCTAGAGATCTTGCTGACGGATAGGGGATCAAATACTTATTTATTTCATGGAAATGCAAATTAATTTATAACTCTTTTTGAAACGCATTTTTCTGGATTTTTTTGTCATTGTTGTCTCTGTGTTCAAATAAACCTACAATTGAAATTATAGATTGATCATTTCTTTGTTAGTGGGCAAAACTTACAAAATCAGCTGGGGTTCAAATAGCCTTTTCCCTCACTGTAAGTACTTTTAAATCAAATGTCTTTATTTTTAAAAAACTTACTGGAATAGTAATTCATGATGATGTGAAAAACAAAAGCTACCCAGCTTTACAAACTTGGGCTCTGCTGCCCCCTTGTGTTAGGATTTAATGGCACGCGTAGAATATCATAAAGTAGAGCTGTGAGAGAATTTTCAAACCAAGGGCTATTTTCACAAGGAAATGTTTCTCAGTCAAAACGGCAAAGTACTTTATTGTTTCAGCCTTTCATCCACACGGAATCGGCATTCTGGGTGACCTGAAACTAAATACGTTTTTCAAAACCGGCGTGTTGTTTCTATGTCGACAAGCGACACCGCTGTTTTACAAAAACAATGACGTCACTGACCCGTCGCCATGTCACATGACCAGAGGTGAGCTTTGACGACAAGCCAAGATGATATCTGAATATTCCGACTGACATGACTTACCCCAGTCAAGATTCTCCCAGTATTTTGTTGTCTTATTTTCCAAAATGACTTGCACTAGTAATTCCATTTCAAGTCTAGATGAGCCTTGGAAACCGGAAGACGACAGATTCTTTCTTCTTCTATAGTGTGGAGTGTCATGTGGTGTTTGCATTTCTGTTTATTTGGTTGCTTCTGTGAATGGATTCTTGGCCATCTGTGATTGTGGTTCAAACTGTAGCAATGAACAAACAGTCAGTCAGGAGGGAGCGTCTATTTATAGCTCTAGCTGGCGGGGTGTGACCTAAAGGTCATTAAGCTTCGTGCTGAAGACGCTTGCTTGTTGGGACATGGCCTGTGTATCAGACGACCTTCCCGCAGACCGGATGAAGAAACCGCAGGAAGATGAATCTGTTGTACAGCCTGACGTCACCCTGCAGGTGGACGGAGAGTCTTTTTACGTCAACCGTCGCCAGCTTGCTCTTCAGAGCCCCTACTTCCGAGCTCTGTTCTTTGGGTGCGGCGTTGAAAGCACGAAAAGGAAAATTGAGCTCAAAGGGATCCACTTGCAGCATTTCAGTGTTTTAATGGACCACAGCCGGACTTCCGTTCTTGCTTTGGACAGAGAAAACGTTTTGGGGCTCCTCGAGACTGCGGATTTTCTCCAGCTGGAGCGAGCCAAGCTGCTGTGCTGCAAGTTCCTTGAACGTGAGCTCCATATCTGTAACTGCTTGGGAATGATGGCCTATGCCTGGCAGCGAGGTTGTCCTCAACTGTACACTGCAGCAAGGCAGGTGGTCCTCACACACTTCCCTGCTCTTGTCTCAGAGCAGGACTTCCTGTCTCTGCCTAAGGAGACTGTGGCCCACCTTCTTGCAAGTGATGACCTGGCCATCCATAAAGACGACCTGGCTCTGGAGGCGATCCTTCGCTGGGTGTCGTTTGACCCAAAACGAGAGGAACACTTTCTGGAGCTTGTTGAGCTGGTGAGACCAGAGTCTCTGTCTTTGCTGTTTGTTTCTAAACTTCTGGACACCATGACACAAACTTCTGACCCCAGAGCCAAGCTCATCTACATGCTGAATGAACATTTTCCAACTTGCTGGTCGCTAGGCAGGTCCCTGCAGAGGACAAGGGCCAAAGAAACTCTCTTTGTCTTGGGTGGACCTCATGAGCAGGAGCAACAGGCATTCTATCAGTTTCACCCTCTCAGTGGAAAATGGCAAAACTGTTCACCTCTGCAGAGGAAGAACCTCACACAGTACTCGGTAGCAGCAGTAGGTAATGGCCAGATATTGGGTGACAGCAACGTTGGGTACACTTGCATGTTCTAGTAACATCCAATACAGGAGCTGTCCCTGTGATTGAGGGACCAGTCCAGGATGTAGTATGCCCTTTGACATTAGTCAGTCGGAATAGGCTCCAGCAAGTAGGATAGAAATTACGTAACTGTATGGACAAGAGCTGCACAAAAATGTCTACCTACGTTAAAATAATATTCAGTTATAATTGACATGGCCATTGTTGGTGTAGTGGTTCACATAGCTACCTTTCATGCAGCTGGAATAGGCCCCAACCATTACCCGCACCCTAACCCCAACTCCAACCTCAGCCTCAACCTGTAACCCTAATACTTGATAGATCTGTGAAATGTGTGAAATCCATCTGTGACGCACTTGAACGGCCTCAATGCAATAACGGAACTCTAAGCTATAAATCACAGTAAAAAAAAATTGCTTTGTCTAAAAATGTTTTTCTTACTATGTTCAACCAATTTGCTTAACTTCAGTAGTATGCACCAAAATTAGAGGTATACAGTAGTTCTTAAAAATAATCAAAGCAGAACAGAACTTGCCAACTCTTTTTAAAGTCTCTTGGTAAATCAGATGTTCCTTTAGCAGATTATTTTGCTTACCGGTAGTTTACAAAAGTAAATATAGCGTGCATCAGATTTTGGTACATACTGGACTACTAAAGATAAGCAAAGTAGTCTAACCCAGTGAGAAACAATATCTTGTCTTATCGTTAACTTTGTGGCTCAACAAGTGGTGTTAGCAGTTCTAGCGTGTAGCCACCTCGCATCATGATGTGACGTAATGCTGGGATTGTGACACAACCAGGAAGTTACTGCAGCGCTCGAAGAACCCCTGAAAGGCAAAAGCACTTTTTGATATGGATTTTCAGTTCGAGTGGTAGACCATGAACGCGGGGCCTCATGGTCCATCTGACTTTTTGGGTTTAAGGAAACTGTGTCAGAAAAATTACCACAGGGATAACTGGCTTGTCATTCATAGTGACATTGCGTTTTGATTCTTCCTATCATTGTGAAGCCACTAATAGGGAACGAATCATGTAGGCTGGGTCTTCTTGTCTCCGTCTTGTCATTAGACCCAGGTGTGCCTAGTCAGGTGTACTTGCCACTTTATCCCCTCCCTGACATGTTGGTCTATGTTGTCATTATGCAGGAGACAGTGTGGTTGTGACAGGGGGCTATTTCCGCGATGTGCTGTGGTTCAGCGTGGACTGGGTCAGAAGATACGAATGCGGGAACCAGCGTTGGGTCGACGGGCCTGCTTTGCAGAAGTCCAGACACAGCCACTGTTCCATTGCTCTTGATTCCGTCTTGTATGTCCTCGGGGGAAGCATGGATGAAGGGCTGGTGGCTGATGTTGAAAGACTGCTCCTGGGCTCAGACGGACGTTGGGAAAGTGTCTGCCCCATGATTCGGGCTGTGGAAAGGGCAGCTGTAGCCGCTCTAGGCTCGTGTATCTATGTGGCGTGTGGCCTGGATGAGAACGGGGAGGCGTACGGTGGAATACAGAAGTATGATGCCAAACATGATCACTGGGCAGTAGTCTCCTACTCCCCGTTTCCACGGTGAGTCAATTACAACTTTATAGGTGTGAAAATAATGTAATGAGTGACAATTCGGACTTCCCCGTAGATATGACCTGGTTGCAACAGAGCTCAACGGTGCCCTTTATCTGTTTGGAGGTCAAGCCTTGCGCTTTGACGTGGAGACGGACGAGTGGACAGTGCTGGACGAGGAACCTCTGAATAAAAAGTTCTTCTGCGGTTGCGCTACAGTTAGTGGCCAGATATACCTGCTCTGTGAGAAGAAGGCTAACAAAGCAGTCCCAAACATGGTTTTGTTCGACCCTTACATCGACACCTGCATGGAGGTGGACAACGGTCTACCCTGTCCTGTGCCACCCAGAGGCTGTGTCACCATTCAAGTGCTGACGTAGGGCCCTATGATTTCCACGTTAACAGAATCGCAAAATTATTTTGCACCCAGATGTAAGGAGACATTCTTAAACACATAACATTCTTCCAGCCTTCAAAATAAGAGCACCATCTGACACGTGTTGTCTAACTGTAAACAAAATAAGCGTGTCATAAAAATATATCCTACATATGCAGTTGGAATTGCATCTGGGACTACATCTTCCTTAATCAAATACATTGGTATAACATTTTTTGGAAGATATTGACATCCCATTAGAAAAGTTAGCCTGGTTACTTCTATTGCATTGGATTGGATCAGGAAATGTTTGGTTCTTTTTTTGTATTTAATTTATGGATCTTTTATTCACTAACCCAAAATCACACACACCATGCTAGAAAAAACGGAATTCTAAAAAATTTAAATGGATAACACCAAATTTGGAAAAAGTTAAAACGGAATTTGGGGTAAAAAAAAAAGGATCTCACAGGGCCCTACTTAGGTGAAGATGTGATGCTGGGGGGGTAAAGGACACAAAAACCTGACAGGAATATGATGTTTTTTTGAGTGTTTCCCGGTATGAATTTTAATTGCATCCTGCATGCAAAACTCAAAGTCTACTTTAGGCTGTGGGCCGTACTGGACACCTGAACCCTCTCACCGCACCCCCCAACGTTGTGTCTGTTTTATTGTTAATCCTGAAATTTTAAACACTTGTATATTTCTGCATGTTATTAAAAACCTTAGAACCTTCTTGGCCATTTAACCAACATAATTAGCAAACAAAGCACACTCGTATGCATCATTAATGCACACACACACACACAGATACTAGTTTGAAGTTGCAAACATGACAGGAGATGGCCCAATAATGCTGACTGAAAAAACAGTAGTTAGTATGGTCGGATTTGGGGAAAATGTCTCATTAGCGCTGATGAATAAATTAATAAGCAGCCCACACACCTTTTATCCCGGTCCCGGATTGGGACATACCAATATAATGCATCCCTGTGGTTGGGTTTTCAGGTTGGGACAAAATGTGCATGACAGCTGGTGAATGTGTTTTTATGTGGACATACTTTTTTTTTTTTTTTTTACAAACGTCACTTGTTTTGAACAATCAAGAATCAAGTGGTGATGGTTGAGGAACCCCATCTTTGTCATTTTCTCAATGCCTGGGCAAAGCTACGGTGTTTTATATCGACACAGAAACATCACAATCCACGAGACGTGTAACCCAGAAGACTTTGCAGCTGTGGAATGGGCAGATTAGGCATTTCCCAGTATGCTTTTCTATACTTAAAATGAGCACTTTGACTGTTTTATTAAGGTGCAGTTTTGTTCAGACCGGATGTAATAGTTGTTAGTCATGTACAGTTCAATTATTTGGACTTTTGGTCTGAATCAAACACAGTTATTAAGAGTGGTTGTGAATTTCATGCTATGTACAATATTGTCTCAGAGCAATAGTTAATACAAGAGGAATATCTTAATTATGCAGATCGCTGTAAGTACTTTGTTTGATAGAAATCTGCAAGGTTGGCCAACTCAGTGCTGTTTTCCAAATAGTTTAGCTGGCCTGATGAAATTGCAGTGCAGGACAGATTTGACTCCCATGCCCAAGTTGGACCCATATGCTGTAAAACAGGGGTCTCAAACTCCCAACAAGGGCGAGCTCTGGTTTTCTTTCCAGCCGGTCACCACAGCAGGTGATTTTAATGATCAACACCTCCTTCAATTTGAGGGAAGGAGCTCATCATCCAAAACACATTTTTTTAATGAAAAAGAAATATGGAAAAAGATGCATACAAACATGTAGGGTTGGTGGTTCAGCCGTGTTTTAGTGCTTCACGCTTCAGTACTGTCAATCACAAATCCACACTTGTTAGGCTATCATGTATTGTTTCACAATGTGTGATACAAATGTATTTTCTTTCTTTCTTTTTAATTCAAAGAGCTATTTTAAGTGGCAGATTCTAGATTTGCACACTTGGCTTTTATATGACTGCCGGGTTGCCAAATGTTCATGGGGAAAAATTGCCAGTGGTCACAGTTTGCCAAGTAAAGCTAATCCAACATGGTCATGTAAAAACAGCAGCCAAGGCACAAAGCTAAAGTGGCTCAAGTAGAGCAAAAAAAAACCAACCCAAATTCTATTCAAAGTAGTAAAAACCCCATCAAAGATCGTGTATGAGATAAGGGGAAGTGAACATACACACAGTATGTAAGAATGTTCTTCATTGCGCAGCAGGGGGCGCCACATCTCTTGTTATGATAGAGAAACTACCTAAACATGAAACGTAGTCCTACTCACGGGAGTAAGACTACGTACAGAGACTGGAAAAAAATAAATTCCTAGAATAAACTTGCAATCCTCAGCAGCCATCTTAAGTTACATTTACATATATATTTTTGCATGTATTTACCAAAACAGTTTTTGGGGTAAAATTACTTAATAAAAAAAAAAAAAATTTTATTAATACATTAAAATGTTATTTATTTTTGATATATACAATTAGTCAGCTCCCGAAGTCGTTATATTGTATGGTAATTCCTATTATTACATTATCTTCAGTGTTTTTTATTTTTTTCAAGTGATCCTAATTTTAAGTGGCACTAATATTTCAACAAACATAAATATTCAAATAAATAGTCTGAAGTAATTTAACAACACTTTTCTCTTTCATTTTAAAAAATCTCCTATGCACGAGCGATTTATCTTTGTGTTTGTTTTGTTATTTATTGGTAGTTTGGGCTTTGTTCAGTGAACCAAAGAGCTTTGTTTTCTAAACTATTAATAACAATAATATCTTTATTACCCCAATCTACAAAAATGTATAAAAAAAACTGACATGATTCAACATAAATATAAAACCAAAACATATAATTTTCCCAGTCTCCAAACTCAAAGAAAGGAGGATAGAGTTTCGTTCCAAGGCGACGCTGCGTGCAGTGATGTACAATCATTTGTGTTTGTCTAACAAAGAAGAGCAGGGTGCAGGCTGACGGTGGCCTGAAATTATCAATGGACCGTGTAGATGCACACCCGGGCATTCAAATTCAAAAATGAATTTGCGTTGCTCTATCTAGCTTTGGGCAGTCTGCAGTTGAGATTCCTCTGGTTGGTCAAGTTGTTGAGCACACAGTTGTTGGCCAGCGACGCCAGCTTGGAATTGATGCTGCCTTTCCGCTGCCCCCAGCTGCTCTCGTCGCATTCGTCCTCCAGCTGCTCGTCCTCGTCCACCTCGCTTTCCTCGTCGCTGCGCTCGTCACGCTCCACCTGTTGACAAGAGGCATTTGCAAATCTCATAAACGGAGATGCGTAGTCCGTTATATTAAGGACGGCGGAAAGTTCTGTGTAATAGTAAAGAGTCAGTATTGGTTTTTGAAAAATTGGACATTTTTTGTAAATATACTTGAAGATGACGTAATTTTCTACTGTTTTATCTAGGACAGCCGTAATCCAAATTGACCAGAGCTGTCCTATAAAGTCTTTAAGCATGAAGTGCTTGGATGAGAGGTGAAAACCTGAAGAGTGCTGTCGATTCAATGTCCCCGAGAATAGAGTGACGTGAATGAATGAGAGTATTTACAGAAAAGCTTATTCCTGTATAACTGCAATGACATTGCTTTAACGTCTTCTTGCCCTGTGACTCACATGGGATGATATCTGGGGATTATATCATATTTCACTGGAGTTGGCGGGTTGGTTGTCCCTGCGCCTTGTTTGTCCGCAAAGCTTTTGTGAGATAACGCAATGCTTTTGCCAAATCTCACAAAACAGTGGAACCTTGACTTATGAGCGCATTACCTTACAAGTTTTCCAACATACGAGCCGTTACGCGGAGAAAATTTTGCTTTGCTATACGAGCTTTGATGTGACTTACGATGTGACTTACAAGAGTACAAATTTTATCAAACCCGCGCATCACCCATACAAAGCCTCCTTTTTTAGGGTCTGTAAACAAACACTTTTGGAACCGGGTCCCATCATTCTTAATCAAAAACGTGTAAACAATAAAAATTGGCGTGGTTTTTGAGGGCTCCGGAACCAATTAATTGTTCTGACATACGAGTACATTGAGTTACGAGGTAGGTCTGGGAACGAATTGAACTCGTAAGTCAAGGTGCCGCTGTACTTTTGCGAGCTCCATCACAGTATCAAAAACTTGTTCCTAAACAGTAGTTCAGTGGTTCTCAAATAGTAAGGCGGGTCCTCTTGGGGGGAGACGCGAGGAGCAGGGAGTTCTTTCAATGTTAGTGTAAACCTGCCAATATGTCAACATTGATTAGACTAAGTTAAATTTGTACAGTACAGATCATCCATCCATTTTCTATGCCGCTTGTCCTTATCAAGGTCGCGGGGGTTGGTGGAGCCTATCCCAGCTGACTTCAGGCGAGAGGCGGGGCACACCCTGGACTGGTCTGGGTATTATCAGTTTTTAATAGTATTTCATATGGGGGCAGGACGCAACAACATTTCTGGCCCCTGGGGGGTGGCATGACTGAGTACCACTGCTATAGTTCCAGTATCACTTTATAAATGTAGATTTGTGCAGTAAGGGGTGCACATCCATCCATCCATTTTCTATGACCTCAATTGAAGCAAAATGGTGTGGACTACCTGGCTGCAACCAGCAGTGGCGCTGTTGATGCTGTCTCAATGTAACGGATGCTAGCTGGTGCAGCTGATGCCCTAAGAGTTGTGCCGGACATTGAGTTTGACAGCGCGTGGCTTTTAGCTCGATGCGTATCATTCGCGACACTCAATCTGCGGGACCTTAGATCGAGCCCAGGTACAAAACCAGATGGGTTATAATTAATTTGTGATCCAATGACGAAGACCACCTGGTACGTTTAGCTGCAGCCATCTACATCCATCGACCTCTACTCAATACACGAATAAAGTCTGACGTAATCCCCAGTGATGCTACCTCACAGCATCCCTTTGCTCAGCGTACCAAAAAGCTCACGGTTATTGTTCAAAATTTAAATGAAAAAAAATGATAGTGTAAAGTTTAGTATGTAATGTAGTATAATCATTTAAATGAAGTTACACTACGTAAAATTACGTATGATTTCTGCCATCTTTCAAAACTCCGTTCGCCTCCTCCTCCTCCGCCATGAAGCTCACCTCGTTCGACCCGAAAGGTAGTATCATTATTCCTAACATTTATTATGTCATTGTTTTTTTTACATCCATGCACATGTAAATGATTATGTTGTAATAATGAACATATATACAATATTTACACTTTATCCGAATGTTTTTGGGGGCTGCTGGAACAAATTATGCCATTTATAGAGCAAATCTTCTCATAATACAAAAATTCCAAGATTCGTATCGTGACGTACCACTGTATATGTGCATGTAATGAGTTTGGGAAGCTTAGCTCAAAATGTTCTCACCTTTCCCATGAAGGCAAACTTGTAGACCATGCGCAGGATGAGGTAGGCCCAGAAGATATGCAGCGCTTGCAGCACTAACAGCAGGCCATTGAAGAAGAAATAACCAAAGAAGGGCTCGAAGAACTCCAGAAATACTATCAATGTTGTGTGGATGATTCTGAAAAATAAAAATAAACCACACGAACGAAATTAAACGTATTTATTCAATACAACATATGTTATATGCATTTGTTAGTACGTATACACTACATGGGCAAAAGCCTTAAAAAACATTTCTTAATCAAATGATCAATCAGGTGTTGGACAAAACCTGCTATTTCACTAAGAAAGTAAATAATTGTGACTTAATGGGAACAGTTTTGTAAGTCCACTCCATTAATGCATGGTTAGATGACTTTTGGAAACTTGAGAACCCTGACCTCAAAACCATGAAACCATAACGACACCCCAAATCCCACAGATACACTTTGAGAAAGTCCTGCGGGAAGCTGTTACGAATGCAAAGGCAGCACAAACTTTATACCTCCCATTTACACCTCGTGTAGGCGATTGGATATCCTAATACTTGGGCCCATATTATAGGCCTGCCGCGATAATCAATAAATCAATTAACCGCGCCATAAATAAAAAGAAAGTGGATCATTTTGCCGGCCTTTTAATAGTGACATGCATGCGTGTTTGTTATCCTCCTCTCTTTCTACCTAACGGGCTGGATGACAAGAGAGTTCACTCTGTGCATCTGTCTCAACCCTTGGGCGGATGAACACTGTGTTCCCCCATAACGCCCACATACCTGTAGGGAAAGACCACCAGTCGTGTGACGAGGAAGACCAGAGCAAAGACCACAAACAGCGAGTCACACGTCCGCGTCCAGCCGGCGTAGTGAAACATCTTGGCTGACTTGAAATACGGAAACAAAAGTTTGTGATAACTTGCATAAACGACTAATGCGCTTGAAACATTGCCAGATGTCAAACTGTCACTTCACAAAACGAGATGATTAGATGTTGTTTTAGGAATGCTATGATAACCATGTAATGGCATCCGCCAAGGCTGGTTTGTCCATCCGTTTGTTAGTTAGCAGACAACTTCCAAACTTAGACTGATCAAATCAAAGAACGCAGGGGGCCACTTTGATATTTTTATATCAACATTTCAGCATAATCATGTCTAGATTGCTCTATTTTCCCCATTTTTGCTGCTTTGTTTGTTTTTTTATTCAACAATTATTTGGCTACTAGTCCATTCCATTCCATTTTCTTCCGCTTATCCGGGTCCGGGTCGCAGGGGCAGCAGTTTCAGTAGAGATGTCCAGACTTCCCGGTCTTCGGCGACCTCTTCCAGCTCCACCGGGAGTACACCAAGGCGTTCCCAGGCCAGCTGTGAGACATAGTCCCTCCAGCGTGTCCTAGGTCTTCCCCGGGGCCTTCTCCCGGCTTCTCCCGAAACACCTCACCAGGGAGGCGCCCGGGAGGCATTCGGATGAGATGCCTCACCAGAAACAAGCTCGACTTACTGCTGGCAATGCGAACCAGGCTCCTGCTTCGATTGTACAAGGACCGAATGGCACGTAGAAGCGGGCCATCAATCCCGTGCTCCCGGAGCACCCCCCACAGGACACCACGAGGGACACGGTCGAATGCCTTTTCCAGGTCTACAAAGCACATGTAGACCGGTTGGGCAAACTCCCACATTCCCTCCAGTACCCTTGCAAGGGTGTAGAGCTGGTCCAGTGTTCCGCTACCGGGACGAAAACCACATTGTAGCTCCTGTAACTAACAGTTGTGCCGTTCTCTCCAGCACCCTGGAGTAGACTTTCCCAGGGAGGCTGAGGAGTGCGATCCCCCTATAGTTGGAACACACCCTCCGGTCACCCCTTTTAAAAATGGGGACCACCACCCTGGTCTGCCAGTCCAGAAGTACTGTTCCCGACCTCCATGCAATGTTGTAGAGGCGTGTCAACCAACACAGTCCCCCAACATCTAGAGCCTTGAAGATAAAACAAAAATTATATTTTTAATTTTAATATTATGATATTATATCATGGTATTATGATATTATGGGGATTATGATATTATGATATCCCCAATATTGTGATATATGATATTCCCACAATATTTTAACTTCATTCCCAAATTAATTTTTCCCCAACCTACTATTCAAAAAATGACAGCTTTATAATGTTTTGTTTCTTAATGTTGCAACATGTAAAAAATAAAAATGAACTCTGTTACAAAAATGACATTGTTTTTACTCATAATAGTACAAGTTTATTCTCGTAAAATTGTGACTTTTTCTTTTACTATTTAGTTACTATTACTTTCTTCTTGTAAGAAACTTAGAGCATTTTAAAAATGTTCCTATTTTTTCTACTTTCTCATCATTATGACTTAATTCCTGTAATATTGTGACTTCATTCTCCTAACATTTTCCAAAACCTAATTTTCCAAAAATGACAACAGATGGGTGTTGAAGCCTCATGGTTTGTGGATGATGGTCAAAAGTCCACCCAAAAGTGCACATTTCCATGAACTTTTCATTCACTCATTCATTCATCCCCTTTAATCCTTGACAGGACGCAGGTCGTCGAGGAGGGTCTTCTGTTTTCTTCGGTCTTGGGCAACCTTGTCGATCTAGACCCAAGTCATGCCTTGTTGTTTACCCACTTGCTCCGTTGATCTTCTCCAGGAGTTTTTCAGTCTACCCCTCTTTCGTTTTCCTTGTGGATTCACCCTCAGAGCTTGCTTTAATATGGTGTTTTTTGGTTTTCTCAGGGTATGCCCTATCCAGGACCTCTTTCTTCTTTTAATTTGGATGTCATTGGGAAACTGGTTCCAAAGCTCTTCATTTGTCAACCTTATCTTGCCAATTAATTCTAACCATGGTTTGTAGACATCTGTTTGTGAAAGTTTGTAGTTTGTAAAGAGACGATTTTGTTGTACGGCAGGTCTCAGATGCATAAAGTTGTACGGATTTATCATTCCGAATCTGAAGTTAAAAATCCTGATTAAATTTTACTATGTCAAAATGACAGCAAAGCTAGTAGAGGCTAAGACTTTTACACATACTGTACAAAACAAACAACATTCTGCCGAGTTCTTACTACGACGTTGCTAACAGCTCACATGATAAGGCAATGCGGACGTTCATAAGCCGTCAGGCCGCACCTATATTGTGTTGTTTCCATAAAAGCTGAAAAGGGAATTTATGGAACGTATGAGGATATGCAACTGGAAATATTTCAGTAGTAAAACCACAGTAACTGCATTCAAGTCTGGTTTCCTTGTGATGTCAGATGAGTGCCATGTTAATTTGAGAAAAAATGCAGAATGCGTTGCAAAACAATGGGAGGATCACTCACATGTTACAACACATGTCGCTATACAAGGAAGTTATATACATTTCAAGAAAAAAAATTCAATTTCACCTTTCTGATATGTATGCATATATTTATTTTTCCAACTATTAAACTATTTAAAAATAGTCCTCACATAAGTTATTGTATTACTCCTAATTCCTGTATCCTTGTCCCCAATGTAATTGTCTTTATTTTCAACTTTATTTTCATTTGTCTGTTTCTCATAATATTGTGACTTTTAAAAAATGACACACTTTTGTCATTACTATTTAATATTTTATATTGCCACTAAATTGACTTTGTTTTTCCTCACTTTTTCAACTGAGGGCAGCAAACGTTTTTACAGCAATTTCTACACAAGCTGTACCTCCAGGAGTAAATCAGACGAGTTGTACGCAAGCAGGACCATTTGCTGTTTGTTTATTTATTTGTTTATTTTTACAAATATTTCTACTTTCTTTTTTGTCTTCCTTGACTTTATTCCTAACATTGCATTTGTTTTGTAAAAGTAATTGTATTTAGTTAATTTTAAAAAACACCCTAATTTTCCTAAAATGTCAACTTTGTTCTTTGATTTCTTTGTTTCTCATAATTTTATCAACATAAAAAAAACATTTTAGTCTTTAATGCTATTTTTTTCCTCCTATGTTATGACTTTATTCTTCTAATTTATTGTACTTATTCTCGTTAAAGTTTTTTCCCTACTGTTGTAAGTTATTTTTTTGTTTTGTAATTTAATGGTATTTTTAGAACCCTTTAATGCTCACCCTCAGAGCTGAACAACACAAGTTGTACCTCGAGCAGGAAGTCAGATGAGTCGTGCACCAGCATCACAATCGTGCCGACCCTCACGTAGTTGCCGCAGTAGGAGAACCCGATGAGAAATATGGTGGCAATGTGATGAACGATCTGCTCCTTGAAATCCTGCAATGCATCATTTGAAAAGCAAAGCTCACATCGTGTAAGGGGAGATTTAAAGTAACAGAGCATGCATTGCATGCAGGATGCTTGCATGCTTTGGCCTACTGTATGAAATTAGATTGTTAAAAGTTCACACAACCTTTCAACATGAAAACATTATATATTACCAAATATTTGAGTCATTTACTGTTGGATTATAAATCTTTGTGACATAACATGATAATAATCCAGTGCCTAGTCTGCATGGGTAGTGCAAGAAAAGAGAACAGCATTTGGATGAAACGCTAGTGGACATAACAAACAGCCGAGTGTTTTACAACCCATTTCAATGTGAGCTCAAGCAAATTAGCAACAGGAAATGACGCTGAGATTTTGTGGAGGTTTTTTTTTGTGATAATTACACTTACTTTTCTCTTCACGTCCACAGAGACACAGAGAAGCAGTGACAGATAGAAGCCCAGTTCCAAGATGTAATACCAGTAATGGGCAGCGGTGACCAGCTGAAACAGGTAATTAAATGTCAATACAATAATAATAATAATCTTCAGAAAAGCAACCACTACCATAGCAAAAGTCTATTTGTTTTGAGGTACCTTCAGTACAGGCAATTTCTCGCATGGAATAGCCTTCATTTCCAAGAACAAGAATAAACTGTCAGGTTTTACATGAAAGTTGTCTTTTTGTGGCCATTTTGAGCATTTAATCGACCCCACAAATGTGATGCTCCAGATACTCAACCTGCTCAAAGGAAGGTCGCTTTTATAGCTTCTTTAACCAGCTATGCTGTTTTCAGCTGTGCCTACACGATTGCACAAGGCTTTTCTAATCAGTCATCTGACACAACGAGCAAACACATTGTACCATTACAACGCTAGAGTGTCTATACACCTACGTAGATATGGCAGCAAAAACCAGACATTTGCAGCTAGAATAGTTATTTACATACGCTCCATACATTAACAATGTGTATTTCTGATTAGTTTAATCTTCATTTGAAAAAAAATAAAAAATAAAATAAGGACATTTGACCCCAAACTTTTGAACGATAGCGTACATCTTTTTACTTTTACACATACCATACTTTTTGCAGGTTTGGTTTGGTTTAATTTGTTTGAAACATGCATACATTGTACAAATAATTATTCATGTTACATTCCTCAGTTCTACATGTCCGAAAAGGAGTAGGAAGAAGCAGATCTTATTTAATCCTACCCCCTTCTCACATGATTTGCTAATACATGCTAATATACATTATAACACATACTTAATACATTGCTAATACATACTGTGTATATACAGTACATGCATGCACACATACCATACATTCATATGTATACATACATAGATACATATATATATTAGATACATGCATATATCATATTTGTCTTTGGGGGAAAAAAATCTTTTCTTCCTCCTCTTTCTTTTACTCTTTCCTTGTTGATTTTCGGATCAACATCTTGCTGTCTTGGTGTTGCAGTGTGAGTGTCATTAAATGTAAGTACATGAGTTCCTGAATTTTATACTTTGTTGAGCGTGCCCTTTCAAGGTTAATATCAATGTTCGTATTATTGAATGTAATCTTCCTGTTTTTGTGTGTTGTATCCTCTTATCCTTATTGTCATGATTATATGATGTTTAGTATGTATCCAGATTGTTGATATCTTTGACAACCAGCACTCCTGCTTCTCCTGGACCTCCATGTAGCTTGATGTATATTTTTCCGTTGGTGCTCCAAGTACTTTGGATCTTTCTCTGCTTCCTCAAGTCTCGTGCTTTCTTGGCAAAGTCAGCGTTGCGTTTTGTCAGATGCTCATTTAAGTAGACGTTTGTGCCTTTCAAGTTCTTTCAAGCTTTTTATGACATTCGACACTGCTAAGCAAATAATGTTTGAGTCATGCTGATATCAGATTGATTGGCTGATAATCAAGGCCACGATATCGGCACCATGTTGGAAGTGAAAAAGGTGTATTGGGTGATTACTGTTGACCCCAAACACAGTCGGAACTGAACCTGTCTCATTCGCAGTCACACGGCATGATGCACAAAGCCAGATTGCAACAGTATCCTTGAGCATGTTAAAGGATCTGCCGCATAGTAGTGTTATTATTGAGATGGAAAGCTGGCTAGCACTTTGGTCTGGAAGACCAGAATGAATGCTGGTGCAGTTCCCCTGCCTCTTCTAATAGGCGGGGCGGTATTTAACTCTCCGAACAGAACTTGGGCAACCTTTTTCACCACGTGACCCATGTTTATCTTCACACTCCTCTCTGATTGTCTGATATACAGTATATTCCAAGCAGCGCCTTAGTCTTAATTCTGAGAAATGAGTTGAATCAAAACACTTCTTAAGCGACCACACGCCACTCGCCACTCAAGACAATGAAAGGAAGTCCACAGAGGCAACAGAACCAGAAGTAAAGGAAAAGCTCCAACCACATAAGCAGTAGCAGATACAGGAATGCTGTGTTCGATGTTGTCAGTTAGAGGCCGTGAACCCCGCAGGAAAATGCTGGCTTCCCCGAAGGAATGTCGACTTGCCAGCATGTCTGCAACTGTCATCAGTGGCAGTTATGACCCTTCCAAACTGACAAATAACAATCAAGTGTGAGTACATGGCTGGGAGGCGGGGTGACTGGATTCTAAATGTCTTGTTCAGGGACACAGCAGAAGCTTGAGCCTATCCCAGGTAGGCCTGCCTTGATAAGTCAATTAACATTAAAAACACTAACTTGCGAAAATGTTGTTTGCCTTTATATGTTGGCATGTGCACGCGTGTCTCTTTGCCTCCTCGCTCTCCACCCAAACGGGCTGGTTGACAAGAAATGTTCACTCTGGTTGTTTTCAAACTGCAGGGTAGGATTCCCAATTAGGATTGTTTACTTAAAATCCAATTTTTAATGTGGTCGTTCACATTACCAAACAAATGCGACTTACGTGCACGTCTGGAAATTGACATGCATGCGCAGACATCACTCGCATTTCCGTGTGTTCACCGAAGCAAAGAACTGTACAAAGTAAAGAAGTAAAGAACCTTGACAACCCAGACCTGCTGGTGTGTTTAGGATCGTTGTCCTGCTGCAGAACCCAAGTTAGTTTCAGCTTGAGGTCACCAACAAATGGCCGGACATTCTCTTTCAGGATTTTTTGGTAGACAGCAGAATTCATGCTTCCATTTATCACAGCAAGTCTTTCAAGTCCTGGAGCAGCAAAACAGTCCCAGACCATCACACTACCACCACCATACTTTACTGTTGGTATGATGTTCTTTCTCTGAACTGTGGCGTTACTTTTACACCAGATGAAGTGGGACACACACCTTCCAAAAAGTTCAATTTCCAAAGGTCTTGAGAATCATCATCGTGTTTTCTGGTAAATTTGAGACAAGCCTTGATGTTCTTGTTGTTCAGAAGTGGTTTTTGTCTTTCAACTCTGTCATGCAGGCCATTGAACACTAGCATGTTGGCCACACAGTCAGGAGATCTGGGTTCTAATCGCCGTTGGGCAACTCTGAACATCTCAGCATGTTCTCCCTGTGCGTGCGAGGGTTTTCTCCGGGTACTCCGGTTTTCTCCGGGTACTCCGGTTTTCTCCCACATTCCAAAAACATGCATGTTAGGTTAATTGGAGACTCTAAATTGTCAATAGGCATGAATGTTGAGTGTGAATGCTTGTCTGCCCTGCGATTGACTGGCGACCAGTCCAAAGTGTACACTGCCTCTCACCCGAAGTCCGCTGGGATAGGCTCCAGAATACCCGCGACCCTAATCAGGATAAGCGGCATAGAAAATGGAATAAAACATTTCATTTAAAAAATGCATTTTGTGTTCAGTTGTGTTGTCGTTGACTAATATTTAAATTTAACAATCTCAAACATTTAAGAAAGAAAAAAGAAATCAGGAAGTGGGCAAACACACCACTATATTCCTCAATTTGACAAAGTCAGACATTGGCTGTATTATACAAATTTTAATGTCATTTTTGACTCGCTGTCTGCCACCAAGAATGGATCCACAACCCACATTAAAGGCTCGGTCCACCAGTTGAGATCCAGTGCTTTGAAAGATGCCAAATGCACACTAACAGGAGACCAAAGTCATCATAATCATACAAATAATCCTACATGCTGACCTGTTTGGGAAAACCCTGCCAACACTCCCTGTAGTCCCAGAACCACGGAGACTGGAATGTCACAAAAAGAGAACATGAGTCTTCACAACAAACAAACTCTTTTATCGCTTCTAGTATAAACATACTAGAATGACTGACTTTATTTAGTATTATTACAGTTTCAGTTTGCAGCGGTGTAGAACTACAACATCGGGTTATTAACCCAGAAAAAGCTTTCTGTGACAATAATAAACTATTGTTGCATTAACACAGTACAGCTTTAATATTAATGATAAAACAAAAGCCAACAGACTTACATCAAGCAAAGACCACAGCCCTGCTGTGAAGGCTGCAAGGTAGAAGACAAAACGCCAGCTGCAACACAAGAAAAAGAAAAAACACACAATAGGTCAAAGGGGATTTTCCGAAAATATATATTTAATAAATTTGCCTTTCAACAAAGGATTTGAAATAGCGTGATTAATGGGTAGAATTTCACTTTTAATTAAAGATGTTTGACAAAAATGACATTTATTTAGTATTCTAGAAATACAGCGTCATTTTAAGCGGCTGACAAAATAGTAAAGAAAATTTGAAAGAATGCTCTGCAATATGCGCATTGGTAGTGGTTTGCATGGATGAACTTCTCAAGCCAGAATATAAGATGACGCCTTTTTTTCAGACTTTTAAGGGGACAAAATTGTGCCTTGCATACAGGTGTCAAACCGAAGGCCAGATTCGGCCCACAGTATCTTTTTATGTGGCTCGTCAAAGCCTGAAAATAATATTTAAAGTCATCTTAAAATTATGCAATTTTTTTAAAATTGTATTTTAGTGTACAGTATGTATATAATATATATGTACATATGTGTGTATATACATATGTATGTATGTGTGTGTATATATATATATATATATGTATATATATTTGTATATCTATATATTTGTATATGTATGTATATTAGGGGTGTACCGATTTATATCCTTATGATCCAGGTACATCAATCTGTCTTCACCAAACTGCCATTGCAGATGACATATATTGATCCAACATCGCTTGAAAAGTAATCAATCAAGTTAATCGATCCTAGGAAATAAAGCATTAGATTTAAGCATGGTGGGTTTTTATATGGATGTGTGTTTTTTGAAGCTATTTTAATGATGTAACAGTTTGATTTGTTGTATGTCGTGCCTGTTCACTTGTGCACGCGGATGATGTCATGTGACGCTGAGCGTGCGCGCTCTGATAGAAAAGTCCGCATGGACGTCCCAAAATATGCAATTGTTCGAATGTGGGGTGTATTTCCATTGGTATACATGCTTGTTATCTAGATTACTTCTTTCTCTTAAGTGTTGGACCACATCCAAAGTTAAGTCCAACTGTAGGCTTTTCAAACTCGTGGATCGGAGCTTCAGGACAAGATAAAAGATGTGCAGCGCCACCATACAGTTATGATGATCTGCATGTTTGTGTTCTGGTTGTGTGAACAAACCAGGAATGGAGGAGTCAGCAGAGAGCCATTGTCGTGCTGGCGTGCGTACTCGTGTGCAATTATTTCTTGCATTACAAAGCTTGTTGATCTAAATCCTCCTCGTGGCTTTACTAGTGTCTATGCAGGATATTCATTCACTGCACAAAAATGTCTGTAATCTGACGATGGTGTGAATTAACTTCTTTAATATTTGGGTTGGAGAACGGAATGTAGGATATTAATTTACTTTAATATCTATCTGCAGATGAAATTACATTCCAGTTTTATAGCGGTGCAAAATAACTTCTTTAATACTTTGAAGAGAAATGAATGCGGTATAAAATTAAAGTTAGTCATGATAGAAATAATTATTCAACCTGTTAATTCATTCATTGGTAATTCAACCTGAAGTGTTGGTTGCACTTTATTCAAATAAAATGGGATTGCATTTGCTATGAATAGGCTCCAGCATACCCGCCACCCTAGTGAGGATAAGCGGCATAGAAAATGAATGAATGAAAGGATGAATGTTTACTTGTTTGTATCCATAATTAATCTATACCTGATTCTCTTACAAAAAGCAACAAATATCTAGAAAACATTACCTGCATGGTCCAGTATCCAGGTATTTATTTCAAAATCAGACTAGTTGAATGTTTGGCTGAATCGATTTAAAGTTATTGAATCGTTTCATATCGTATCGTTCTAAATGAACCGATATCGTCCTTGAATTAAATTGGCAACCACGAATGGTAAAAATCACATACGTCCGTATCACGAATCGTTATACGTAGGGTGAATAGAGTCGCTGCTCCTTCACATCGAGAGGAGCCAGCTGAGGTGGCTTGGGCTTCGAGTCCCGATGCCTCCCTGGTGAGGTTTCCTAGGCATGCCCAGCCAGGAGAAGACCCCTGGACGATCTAGGACACGCTGGAGGGATTATGTCTCACAGCTGACCTGGGAATGCCTTGGTGTCCTCCCGGTGGGGTACACCCTGGACTGGTCGTCAGTCCATCGCAGGGCATACAACCATTTAAACTCACATTCACACTCTAATGGACAATTTAGAGTCGCCAAATAACCTAACATGCATGTTTTTGGAATGTGGGAGGAAACCGGAGTACCCGGAGAAAATCCACTCACGCACGGGGAGAACATGCAAACTCCACACAGAGATGCCCAACGGAGATTCGAACCCTGAACCTCCTGACTGTGAGGCCAACATGCTACTCACTCACATGGAATAGCGAAAATTTATTTATGTCTGTCCGGCCTAGAACCAGTTAATTACTATTTGAATTTCTACTCGGCATCTACTTGACTTCTAATTTCAACATGATTAAGTAAATAAATGCAAGTACATAATACGCTTAAACACTAATGTGGTTACAGGTGGCCCACTTTGAAAATGAGTTTGACACCCCTGGCACTCTAGAATTACGATTTCAGTGTATTCCCAGGACTACAACCTATCCGTGGCCTCGGGTTTCAGAGTTACGACGCCATCTACTGTACAGAGTTGTAACAACAATCAACACAGACAGTCCCATTATAATGTGTTTGTGAGTGAGGGCAAATTTACAGGTCCACAAAAAATGACTTATCTCTACAGAGATGCCTTCCCTTGCAACCTATTCAGTTCATTCCCTTCATTTTTTGACTGTCTCGTATTTCAAATCCATTGTGGGTGATGGTGCGGAAGATCATTCGACTGAGACTGACGAGGCCTCGCAGAACTTTTTGGTGTTGCTGGGTCGGTCTTGGTTTCGTCTGTGCCTGAACCAGGTTAGAATCTTTGCCTGGGAGAGTCCACACTGCTTCCCCAAACTGGCCACTTCACTCTGAGGGAACACGAGCACAGCACTGAATAAAGGTTGACTCCCGAGGGGCGACATTTATTCAGCCTTCTGGCTGACATTTCTCCTGCCAGGAAATGCAAATTAGTCCTGATTGTTTATTGGACCAGCTCTCGTTTGCCTTCCTGATATGCAACACAGGGTTGTTTTTTCTCTTCAAACATTCTTCACTACAATGAAAACCTATTTGTTTTGCATGCATATTACCCCAAACACACACACATTTGACAATTCATCTCAAGTCCTGATGAGTGCGAAACCTTGCTTGTCTGCACATGAACGCTGATGTTGAAACGCAGGGCAAGCAAGGGTGGTGATATGAACCTGTAACTTGTCGGAAACTCGTCTGTCCACTGATGACATGAATGGAATGAGAAAAAAAACAGTATCTGCATTTAGTTGTTCCTACTGTACAGCACTTACAGTACTGTCGTGTACCACGTCTCTCTTTAGGACTTGTGTTAGATTGGTGGACGGGTACCCAATATTCCTGCACAACAACCCATTTAACAGGGAATTGTAAAACAGGTGCTAACTCCCAGGCAACGCAGATAAAACAGAGAGCTTTGACGTATAAATGCTTAAGCATGTTTGTTTTTCTGACCATTTTTGGTTTGGAATAAAAGAATAAACCGGGCATGGTTTGATATAAACAACACACTTAGCATGATGGATTATGCTGAGAGCTGTTTCTAATATTTGTCACTATTGTCCTGGTTATTTGGTCACTTTGTGTGGTTATTGGATGGATTGTTCAAAGTCCAAACTTACTTTGCACTGAACAGGAAGTCACAGTACCATTTATTCCTGTGTAACTAAACCAGGCGTGTCGCAACTTTTGCCAGTGTGGGGCACATGGTGACAAATGAAAGAATGCAACTTTGCCACTTTGGTTTTTGTACAGATATGCTAAGAAGTAAGCGGTTGTACTCCGAGTCTCTCCCGGGTGACAGTGCTTCTCACCCTATATCTAAGGGAGAGCCCAGCCCCCCTGCGGAGAAAACTCATTTCGGCCGCTTGTACCCGCGATCTTGTCCTTTCAGTCACTACCCATAGCTCATGACCATAGGTGAGGGTAGGAACGTAGATCGACTGGTAAATTGAGAGCTTTCCTTTTCGGCTCAGCCCTCTCTTCACCACGACAGACCGGTGCAGAGTCCGCATCACTGCAGATGCCGCACTAATCCGCCTGTCCATCTCACGTTCCATCCTTCCATCACTCGTTAACAAGACCCCGAGGTATTTAAACTCCTCCACTTGAAGCAGGACCTCATCCCCGACCCGGAGATGGTACTCCACCCTTTTCCGAGCGAGAACCATGGACTCAGATTTGGAGGTGCTGATTCTCATCCCAGCTGCTTCACACTCAGTTGCAAACCGATCCAGTGAGAGTTGAAGGTCACTGCTCGATGAAGCCAACAGGACTACGTCATCTGCAAAAAGCAGAGATCGAATCCTGTGGACACCAAACTGAAACCCCTCAATGCCTTGGCTGCGCCTAGAAATTCTGTCCATGAAAGTAATGAACAGAATTGGTGACAAAGGGCAGCCCTGGCGGAGTCCAACCCTCACTGGAAACGGGTCAGATTATTGCCGGCAATGCGAACCAAACTCTGACACTGGTCATAGAGGGAACAAACCGCCTGGATTAGGTTGTCCGATACGCCATATTCCCGGAGCACTCCTCACAGTATTACCCGAGGAACACGGTCGAATGCCTTCTCCAAGTCCACAAAACACATGGAGACGGGTTGGGCAAAATCCCATGCACCCTCAAGGACCCTGCCGAGAGTATAAAGCTGGTCCACAGTTTCACGACCAGGACGAAATCCACACTGCTCCTCCTGAATCCGAGATTTGACTATCCGGCGGATCCTCCTCTCTAGAACCCCTGAATAGACCTTACCGGGAAGCCTGAGGAGTGTGATCCCACGATAGTTAGAACACACCCTCCGGTCCCCCTTCATGAAAAGCGGGACCACCACCCCGGTCTGCCAGTCCAAGCGCACCGACCCCGATGTCCACGCAATGCTGCAGACTCGTGTCAACCAAGACACGCCCACAGCATCCAGGGCCTTAAGGAACTCTGGGCGGATCTCATTCACCCCCGGGGCCTTGAGCTTTTTGACCACCTCGGTAACCTCAGCCCCAAAGATAGGGCAACCTGCCTCAGAGTTCAAAGGGACTGCTTCCATTTTGGAAGACGTGTCAGTGGGATTGAGGAGGTTTTCAAAGTATTCCCTTCACCGGTCCACAACATCTCGAGTCGAGGTCAGCACCACACCGTCCCCACCATGCACGGTGTTGACTGTGCACTGCTTCCCCCTCCCGAGACGGCGGATGGTGGACCAGATTCTCTTTGAAGCCATCCGGAAGTCGTTTTCCATGGCCTTTCCAAACTCCTCCCATGTCCGAGTTTTTGCCTCAGTGACTGCCAGAGCCGCAGACCGCTTGGCCTGCCGGTACCTGTCAGCTGCCTCCAGAGTCCGATGGGCAAAAACAGCCTGATAGGACTCTTTCTTCAGCTTGACGGCATCCCTCACCGCTGGTGTCCACCAACGGGTTTTGGGATTTCCGCCACGACAGGCACCGACCACCTTACAGCCACAGCTCCGATCAGCCGCATCGACCATGGAGGCACAAAACATTGCCCACTCGGACTCAATGTCCGCTGCCTCCTTCGGAACTTGGTCAAAGCTCTCCCGCAGGTGGGTGTTGAAAATCCTTCTGATAGGGGACTCCCAGCAGACGTTCCCAGCAGACCCTCACAATGATTTTGGGTCTGCCAGGTCTGACCGGCATCCTCCCCCACCATCGAAACCAACTAACTACCAGGTGGTAATCGGTTGACAGCGCCGCCCCTCTCTTCACACGAGTGTCCAAAACATGTGGCCGCAAGTCCGACGACACAACCACAAAGTCAATCATCGAACTGCGGCCCAGAGTGTCCTGGTGCCAAATGCACATGTGGACACCCTTATGCCTGAACATGGTGTTCGTTATAGACAATCGGTGACGAGCACAGAAGTCCAATAACAAAACACCGCTCGGGTTAAGATCAGGGGGCCGTTCCTCCCAATCACACCTCTCCTGGTCTCACTGTCGCAGCCAACATGAGCGTTAAAGTCACCTAGTAGAACAAGGGAATCCCCCGAGGGAGCACTCTGTAGTACTTCCTCTAAGGACTCCAAAAAGGGTGGGTATTCAGAAGTGCTGTTTGGTGCATAAGCACAAACAACAGACAGGACCCGTCCCCCCACCTGAAAAGTAGGGAAACTACCCTCTCGCTTACCGGGTTAAACTCCAACGTGCAGGCTTGGATCCGGGGGGCAACAAGAATTGCCACCCCTGCCCGTCGCCTCTCATTGCCGGCAACACCAGACTGGAATGAAGTCCATGAAAAACTAATTTCCGCCGCTTGTATCTGCGATCTTGTTCTGTCAATCATGACCCATAACTCATGAACGGTAAATAGAGAGCTTCGTCTTCCGGCTCAACTATCTCTTCACCACGACAGTCCGGTACAGCGACCGCATTACTGTATAAGCTGCACCAATCCATCTGTCGACATCACGCTCCAACCGCCCCTCACTCATGAACAAGACCCCGAGATACCTTATCTCCGCCACCTCGGGGAACACCTCACTCCTCACCTGTTTCCGTTTCCAAGATCCTAAAGCCAACAAACTGGACTCCCTCTACGAGAAATTCTGTCCATGAGGGTTATGAACAGAATCGACAACACAGGGCGGCCTTGGTGGAGGCCAACGTTCACCGGAAACATGCTCAACTTACTGCTGAGAATGAGCACCAGGCTCCTGCTCCGATTCTACAAGAACCGAATGGCACGCAGTATCGCACCACTAATCGCGTACTCCGAAGCACCCCCCACCCCACATAGGGAGACTCCACACTTGAAATTTAGAACTGAGGAAGCCTTTAGGATCAAAATGTTTTCACCAAACAAGGAGAGTCCAGTTCCCTCCATTCAGCCTTTGTGGATTAAGGCTAAAGTCCCATTCATTACCATCTACTGCCTCATTAGTGTCAGAACGCATGCTCATGATTGCAGAAACAGTTGCTCGAGGGAAAGCTTTTCTGTTTGGCAAAAGTGAAAACCCACTGTGATCTTTCAGAGAAGTCAATTTACACAGTGAAGGTCATACAGCGCATTTCATTAATCTGCATGCCGACCTTTTGCACGTGCTCCGAAGACAAACACATACTTGTGACGGCTGCCGCGACTTCTGTTTGTAGAAAGTCTCCAGCTTTGGAAGAGGCGCGGCTCGAATCCGAATCCGGTCCTTCACGCCTAAATGCTTGCTTAACGGGACAGCGATGACCCTGGGGAGGACAGAGACAGAATACAAGGATCAATTGTTAAACCATCTTTAATATTAACAACATCGACAGCTGCCCGACGTGATGCAATCGTGAGATACGGCATGAAAAAAAGACACCTGAGCTCTGTCTCGCACACACACGCACACACGCACACACAATGACAGGGAAGAAGAAGGACAGTGTTGTTGTAATCACAAGAGAACGTGATAACTTTGGGTCTGTGTAACACTATCTCAGAGGTAACCAGCAATATGAGGTGAAAGAAAAAGGGTAAAAATACACTACAGAAAGTGAGTTCAAGGACCGGCAAACAGTGGGACAAATCGCTGCTCGGGTTAAACATTAAAAAACAAGAGGATTTCTAACTATTTTATTTCTGAACAAAATAATGACCCATGCCCTGCGATTGACTGGCGACCAGTCCAGGGTGTTCCCTGCCTCCCGCCCAAAGTCAGCTGGGATAGGCTCCAGGATACCAGCGACCCTAATGAGGACAAGCGGTATAGAAAATAAATAAATGAATGAATGGATAATGACCCATAATTCCAAAATTGATATCCTTTTACATCAAGTTTGATGTAGTATTAGAGATATCGCCATGGAGACGTCAAACAGCTTGCACTCAAAAAGACGGAGCAGCCATGACTGCTTAGAATAAAACTTATTTTTTTGATGCAATTAATTATGAATTAACACTAGACAAATGTGATTAATCAAGATTCAATATTTTAATCGATTGACAGCTGTTGCAATGACCTATTTTGTGGGGCCCCTGGCAGTTAGGAGACCTTGCATTTGTCCTGACTTTCTCCCCTCGATCCCTGGTCAAGGGGCACTTATCATAAATAAATGTAAACATTTCTAATCTATTTATTTATTATTTATTTATTTCGAGCCACACAAGATTCACAGAATGAAACAATCAAAGTACACATTTAGACAAAATACAATTGGCTCGAAAAGGAGTGGTGTGTGATCGGTATCAGCCGATTTAATTAATGGATCATCGGTACAGGGATCGACAGCGTAAAACCCTGATCAGAGCACCCGTAATTTGTACATACTGTTTATAAGCTACACCTGTCTATAAGATGCTAGTGTCCACGTTGTAACATAAGATTTTGGTACACAGAAAGATGTGACTGTCACGATCGGTGTTTTATTCGTGACAGTTGTTTTAGTTTCATGTTTTTTCTTGCCTCTTTTGAGTTGTCTCCCTAGTTTATTTACACACACCTGCCTCTCAATACTGTCGTGCTATTTAAGTTCAGGTGTGTGCACCCTTAGTTTGTCGGTTCATTGTTGTGTAGGGTTTTTCTCCGTGTGACGTGACGCTTTTTGTTTCTGCCGCTGCTTGGCAACGTGCTCTATTAAAGACTCTTCGCACTTACCTGCCTGACGTCCAGCTCTCTGCATCATCGGGGTCGCTACACCATGCCGTGCCGTGCCAATCATGACAGTGACACAGACATATATATTTTGAACATCTAATTAAATAAATTTGTTTTTTTTCCAAACCGTGACGAACAGTGCGTGTAACACGACTGGTTAAACAGTAGGCTAACAGAGTAGTTATTTATCACTGTCTTCATCTTACTCCTGATCACTAAAACCATATAAGTCGTCTGTCATTGTCGGAATTTAACAGACTCATAATTCTTGTTAGTCTGTCCCCCTCTTTTGTATGCATGTCAAAGTTGGCTTAAAAGTAAAGTACACTTTTTTGGAATTTTGCCCCATCATCCATAATGCTTATGTGAAACGTGAGCACACATGTCTTTCTGTGTGTTCTAAGGAGATAAAAATAGTAAATTGTTGATAATATGTGATACTTACATGACTGGAAAAGAGCCCCTAGAGCTAGCACTACTTCCGTCAACAAGAGCAGCGTGTCAAGCGCCTGTATTCAACTACTAATCATGACAGACTGTGTGAGATCCAGAGGCTTATCTATTTGAGCCTGAATATACAAAGGATGAGCTACAGGTTTTACAAGCAGAGCCTAATAGAAGAAAGAGTGAAAGTTTGTCGCAGATGGGGGGCAAGTCATTACACCAGCATGACTGTAGAGGTGTAAATGCTTGTCAAGCCTTGCCGACAGAAATGGAGTGTTTCTGCTGCACTCAGTGCCGTACAATGTTACCATGGATGGAAGGGCTCCATGTGTATGGTCAGGAGGACATTTCCAAGAGACTGAATCACAACAGTCAATGAATTGTTAGTGCTAACAAACCCTGCAGTGTAAGTCACCATGCTATTAATTCTGATACCTGGAGTACATAGCACATGATATCGCAACAAAGTTCATCTAGCCGCATGTAAACAAAACGCAAAATGTGGGCTAATACTTTACAGAGAATTTGCTTGTCTTTTCATAATTGTCCATATGCTCGGTTTTGTTTTAGTCTGTACAGATTATTGTTCTACTGCATTGTTTTGAACTGCCCGATAGTGGCGTGAGGGGGCACTACTCCACAAAAATAGTTCTTTTGTTAGCTGCTACTGTAGCAATGGCGCTGTAGCTTGGTTTATATACAGATCAGTTTTGTAATTTTGTAACATTGTTCACGGTTTTTCTTTTTTTTTGTAACATTGTTAGCTCCCACACTGTAGCTGTTTTTTGTTAGCTGTTTTCGTCTTTTTAGAATGTGCATTAAAGAGAAAGGCATGTGAAGTCATGATTCACATATGGATTGTGCATGATTGGCACAATTCTAAAAATAAAAAAAAAAAGTAGTGCAGTTTTCTTTTAAGCAGGACTTGGAGGTGGTTGATATTAATGGGTCGCATTGTTGTTACGTATGAATAAACAGCGCTTTAACTGGTTGCTGTCAAGTAGTGCAGGCTATTACTTTGCTTGAAAATGCCATTATCAACTACTAATGGATAGAATCACTCAATCATATTTTTGTATGGAAAATTGGTCTAACTTGGGATTGTTGTGCTTCGGAAGAGGTCTGTTCTCCACTGAGTGCCATTCTAGATTGATAGTGCGTTCTTTGACAGATTACTGCCCAGCTTGTTTTTATCCAAAAACTGTACTGTAGACACTGAGCGCCATGTGTGAAACATCACAAAGTGATTCACTTGGCCATAATAAATATGTAACAACACTGAATGCCCTGCAGGTCACCAACAATTCCTTCATGTCATCAACACGGTATTGTTTGTTTCCGTCTTTTGTCCGTGCACCACTGGGAATAGTGTAATTAACACATTGGGGGTGGGGGTTTATTTACAATAAAGCTTGTGATGGATGGGAGCAGAGCCACAATAAAAAAATACCACAATCCCAGCTTTTACTGAGCTTTGCTGCAGCCTCCATATTTACTGTATGGTCAGAACCTTTTAGATGAGAAGATGCAGTCAGCAGCTAAAAGTGTCTACTCATGATGTTAGTTCCCTCCATCCACACACACACGCACACGCACGCACACACACACACACACACACAAACACACTAATAATGCAGCAAACCAGCCAGCGTGGCGGGCACACGTCTGAGGAACTCGACACCAAAATCACGCAAGCAAATTATATCCAATACAAAAGCTGTAACATGAAGATTTAAGATAATAATGCTCCGTTTTGATTAATACTGTCAGAGTGGGCCATTGTACTTCAACTTGACATGTGTTTGGACTTCTAACTTGGAAATGCAGCACACGTGACAAGTCACATCAAGCCAAGTCCATCCATCCATTTTCTTCCGCTTATCCAAGGTCGGGTCGTGGAAGGGCTTGCGGGACTCCCAAAGCAGCTGACAGGTACTGAGAAGTACCGGCAGGCCAAGCGGCACGCGGCTTCGGCGGTGGTCGAGGCAAAAACCCGGATGTGGGAGGAGTTTGGTGAGGCTATGGAGCACGACTTATGGTCTTATGGCTTTGAAGAGGTTCTGGCAAACCGTCCGACACCTCAGAAAGGGGAAGCAGTCCCCAGTTCACACTGTTTACAGTGCGGACGGGGGCTTGCTGAACTCGACTGAGAATATAGTCGGTTGTTGTAAGGAATACTTTGAGGCCGTTCTCAATCCCACTGACACACCTTCCGTAAAGGAAGCAGAGTCTGAGGACACATACGTGGAAAGTTCTATCACCGTGGCTGAGGTATTTGGGGTAGTTAAAACACTTCCAAATGGCAAGGCTCCGGGTTGGACGAGTTTCGCCCTGAATTTCTTAAGGCTCTGGATGTTGGAGGACTGTCTTGGTTGACACGCCTCTTCGACATTGCATGGAAGTCGGGTACAATACCTCTGGACTGGCAGACCGGGGTGGTGGTCCCCATTTAAAAAAAAGGGTGACCGGAGGGTGTGTTCCAACTGTAGGGGGATCAGACTCGTCAGCCTCCCTGGGAAAGTCTATTCCAGGGTGCTGGAGAGAAGGGTACGACCAATAGTCGAACCTCAGTTACAGGAGTTGCAATGTAGTTTTCCTCCCGGTCGCAGAACACTGGACCAGCTCTATACACTTGCAAGGGTACTGGAGGGTATGTGGGAGTTTGCCCAACCGGTCTACATGTGCTTTGTAGACTTGAAAAAGGCATTCGACCATGTCACTCGTTGTGTCCTGTGGGGGCTGCTCCGGGACTATGAGATTGGTGGTCCGCTACTACGTGCCATACGGTCCTTGTACAATCGAAGCAGGAGCCTGGTTCGCATTGCCAGCAGTAAGTCGAGCTTGTTTCCGGTGAACGTTGGCCTCCGCCAAGGCTGCCCTTTGTCACCGTTTCTGTTCATAATCTTCATGGACAGAATTTCTAGGCTCACTCAAGGCGTTGAGGGAGTCCAGCTTGGTGACCTTAGGATCTCGTCAGAACAATTCCAAGGTCCCCTGACTGCCAAATAATAGGTTATTACAAATAAAGTTAGTAATGAATTAATAAAGAATCCCTGGCTACATCCCTGCTACTGGAATGTTGCTATGATATGAAAAAAGGAACTATAAAATCACCTTAATTTAGACAAAACATACTTCATTTACTTTTTGAAGACAACATATATTACTTCGAGGATGAGACACCTTCTTTAAGGAGACTTAAAGACCCGTTGAGAATTTCAATGAATTCAATGATTCGTGCGGGTTATTATTTTAACCGTCAGACTGTCGCACCCATACATAGTGCGTTAGCAGCCGTTTGATGACCACACCCCGAGCCTCCAAAACTCGCCATACTCCGTCAAGTGTTGTTCTTCAAATGCCATAATAAAGCTTTCCAAAATGCGTCCCCCACCAGGTATTTTTCGTGGCCTGTGTTACCAGTTAGGTTCCACTTGGCAGACATGATTGTAGACGTGATGATACTGCCGAAGATGTTAAGTTAGGTCATTCATTCATTCATTTATTCATTTTCTATGCCGCTTATCCTCGTTAGGTCAGTGGTTCTCAAATAGCGGGATGGTCCCCCCTAGGGGAAGGCGGTGAACTGTCAAGGGGTGCCTGAAGCGCGGGGAATGCTTTCAATGTTAGTGTAAACCTGCCAATATGTCCAAATGTATTATACGCAACATGGCAGTGACTCCTGAATACACTTCACAGCTATCCATTTTGTTGCATTTCCGTGTTTTTTTCAGCTTCATATCCAGTTTGTACAGTACAGATAAATAAACAGATATTATCAGTTGTCAATAGTATTTCCAATGGAGGGGTGCAACATTTCTGACCCTTATGGGGGGGCGTGAAGAAAAGAACTGAGAACCACTGAGTTAGGTCAAGACACTGCACTGCACAAAAGGGTCTCTGCAGGCTGTAGTAGTGCTATGCTAGTCACAGGTGGTCGGCGTTGCCTGCGTTTTATTTGTATATGCCGATCACGCAATTTTTTTATGGAAATCGGCCGATACTGATCAGTGGCAGATCAATTGGAGCATCCGTAGTTTTTGACATCACCCTGTCCATTAAATACACATACTAGGAGTGTCATGAGACGTTCAATGGCAGACAAGACAACATAAAATTTTAACCTTACTTTTCAGAAAAGTACAATTAAAAAAAATATGACAATATATTGAAATCTACTCATTTAATTTTTACTACATTACACTTTTCCGCACTCCACCCACCAAAAAAGAGACCGTATTACTGACAAAAGGGCTCACTCTGTTCCTGCCGTTGCTCCATGGAACACATGCGCCAAGATGCTGAAAGCAGTGCACAGAGTGAAACCTCTTCCTGCCTGGAGGCAGCAGACCTCTTGTGACACCCTTAACACATACAGTAATAATTCTGCAGTCTGGAGACCTTGGAGACCCAATTTTTTGCAGCAAATGTCAGTGCAGCCTCACTCAACCCATGCTCCATTCAAAATCTAAGTCACAACCAGTTTTACGGGCTCCTACAGCGGGTCTACGTGCAAAATAATGCAAGACTTGAGGAGCACCCTTGTGCTGCTTTTTGAGCCGTAGACTGGCTGCAGAGATTCTTTGTCATGTCAAACCAACTCCACAGATGCTTACGTTTTAGACAAACTTACGCACTTTGTACGTCTTCGTGTGTATTCGAAAAGGCCAACGTGTGTCTTTTGTACGTTTTGCTGGTGTCAGGTTTGGGCAAAATGTAAATGTTTTCACATATTTCCTACGTTGTCCATGTGTGTTCATATCTTACTCCTTTGTAGTCACCACTACTACATTCTCCACGAGAAAAACTAAACAAAACACAGTGATGTGGGGAATGCTTCAAATCGCACGGCTTAAAAAAAAAACAAAAAAACGTATGTCGGGGTGTGACCTCTGCAATTGACTGGCGACCAGTCCAGGGTGTACCCCTCCTCTCGCCCGTAAGTCAGCTGGGATAGGCTCCAATACCTCCGCGACCCTAATAAGGATAAGCAGCAGATAAAATGGATGGATGAATGGCTAAGCTTAACAGCTCTGTCCAGTTACCCACCAAGTCTCTTTTAGTCTCTGGATGCGTTGACAACAAAAGAGAATAACCACCAGTGTGTCTAATTAGCAGCGGTACCAAAAACATTGGCATTATCAACCATTGCTGTAGGCAACCTCCTGATGTTGTTTTTAATAATGACACCAAGTATCAAAAGTAGTCGCGTTGAGCGGTTTTGTCTATGAAAGTGACGCTTCAAGTGGCAATGCAGCTAACCCTCGGTTTATGATGATTTTACTTACTCAATGTGCCTGCTGTATGTGTCTTGGATGGTCAACAACGAACTAGGCTATAATGGCCTGTCAAAGAACACATCATCAACAACTAGGGATGTAAATAAAACGATAGACGATTTGATTCAAATCCAGATACATAGGTTATGATGTGATTCAAAAATGATTTATTTTAAAAACAGAACGATTCAATACGATGCGATGCAGTATACGCACGAGACTTGCTGCATCACGAATATTTTCATTCGATGGGATCAATATTTTACATTGTATATTTCATATCTATATTTTTACACCAGTTGAATTTGGATTTGGAACTAACTAAACTAATAGGGAGACCAACTACAAACTGGTTGTATACTGTGTGCAATGAAAAGACAAAAGTCTTAACCTTCAGTCCAATTAATAATAAAAAATAAATAGTGCAAATCACCTTAAATAATGACACACCTCTTCCAAGCACAGATAAGTAAATAGAAGTATTTGTCACATGAGTGCAATGATAATGCTGTTAAAGAAAAAGTAAAGATCTCATATACTGTATCAGCGGTTTTCAAACTGGGGGGCCTGGCGTTATGACAGGGGGATGTGCCCCCTAGGGGGTGCCCAGCATTATGACGGGGCTACCATGAATGCTTTTCATAATTACTGTATTTTTTGGGCGGGTGGCTCAGAAAATCGTTTTACCTCCAAAATAAGGGCACTGCAAAAAAAGTTTGGGAACCACTGCCATATATACACTCCAGCCGCAACAGAACAGGTACCCTACTCGCCTCTGTTGGTCTGGCTGCTCAAGTTTTGCGCACTTCTTAATCCAAAGACATTCCAAATTTCGCCGTTCAAATGTGGCCAACTCGAAACGCGCTAGTGCTCTATAGGCTACACTGCTTCACTTGACACCTGTAGCACCAGCGGGGCTTCTCAGGGAGCGTGTCCGCCCACAATGCACTTCCTCGGCTACGGTAGGTGGCTCACCCTCCTAACCAGCTAGCTAGCTTGGCGGCAGTCATGGCAAGTTGTGGCACATGCGCGGCAATCCTTTCGCTGGCGAACCAGTCTCACGCGTTGTTTATGTTAATAAGACTGTCAACAGATTGCTTCTCTTGCCCTATCCGATGCATGTCTCAACGATCTATTAATCTTAAAATTTACAGCTGATTACAATCAAGAGTAATCTATCTGTGAATCTGAATCATCATGACCTCAAAGCAAATATCCTGTCGTTAACATCCCGATCAACAACATTACGGACGGTAAGGCGATTAATCGGAGCATTCTACGGCTTCTTTGTTGATGAATGGAGTGCACCGTTTGGCTGCAACCAGCAGAGGCACTGTTGAGTCTGTCACAACTAGGATTTGGGACACTAAGGCACACCAGTCCTTCAGGTAACATTTTCCCGCTTAATGCAACATTAATATGGAAAGAGGAGTTCAAAACATTAATTTAAATTTAGGAACTTTAAGCCTAAATTAAGCATTTTCAATCATAAAAATGGCTAAATGAACGGAAATACAAATATAAGGTACTAAGAGGACGACGCAGTCATATGTATTCTACACTGGTGATGTAATACTACTTGTGATGTCAGTAATATTACTTTGATGTTTGATGAAACATGCAAGCCCCAATTTTGATTGACCAAACAACAGGCTCTTATTGCAGGATTTAATTATCTCTCAACAGGCACAATAATATCCATCCATCCATCCATTTTCCACCGTTTATCCGGGTCCGGGTCGCGGGGGCAGCAGCTTCAGTAGGGAAGTCCAGACTTCCCGGTCCCCAGCGACCTCTTCCAGCTCCACCGGGAGGACACCAAGGCGTTCCCAGGCCAGCTGTGAGACATAGTCCCTCCAGCGTGTCCTAGGTCTTCCCGGGG